>JADANK010000530.1:0-38332 GCA_021292215.1 Lophura nycthemera
AGTATTGCCAGAGGGTCAAGGGAGATGATCCTTCCCCTCTTTTTTCAGCACTGGTTTTGCCTGAGCTGAAGTAGTATGCCCGGTTCTGGGTGCCTCAGTACACGAGAGACAAAGACATAATGAAGAGAGACCAATGAAGGGCCACAAAGTTGAAGGAGGGAGCGTGGTGCCTCTCCTATGAGGAAAGACTGAAAAAGCTGGAGCCTGGAGAAGAGGAGGCTCTGGGGGGTATCTTGCTAGTGTGGGTGAGTACATCTTGAAGGGAGGATGCAAAGAGGACAG
Source organism: Lophura nycthemera (assembly GCA_021292215.1). Lineage (NCBI taxonomy): Eukaryota > Metazoa > Chordata > Aves > Galliformes > Phasianidae > Lophura > Lophura nycthemera. Next base: position 283 of record JADANK010000530.1, read on the forward strand.
GGTCAGGTTCTTTTCAGTGGTGTCCAGTGGCAGGGTTAGTGACAGAGAACACAAACTGAAAGGCAGAAGTTTCCCCGTAAACATCAGGAAGCACCTTCTCACTGTGCTTCCTGGCACAGGTTACCCAGAGAGATGTCGTGGAGTCCCTTCCTTAGAGACATCCATCTGGATACAGTCCTGAATAGCGTGCTTGAGCTGGGGGTGTCAGACCTCCAGATGTCTCTTCTAGTCTCTGTGACTCTGTGATTCTGAGAGATGATTGGCAGTTTTTTAAATGAAACCAACAGAGGATCAGCATTTCTGTTGCCGTCAAACTACATATTCACGTGTAATTTCCCGTACAATAGAAAATATTTTCTACAGGAAAAGAGACTAGCCTTGAAGGTCAGCCTTCTGTACAAGCCTCGGGAAGTATCAGTTCTGTCCCCAGTGCATAGCATTTGTCTTTTATTGCGTTGTGAGAATAAGACTTATTCTGACTATAAAGATAGGGAATGAAACAAAATTCATCAGTTCAGCCTAAACGATTTTATTTGCTGTAAGAGAAATCTCACAGTCTGCAAGACTGCCAAACTCTTTGCCAGCCAAGGAGTGGCAAGCGGCAGTAGTAGGACTTGACTTCAGTAAGCCTGAAGACCTATTCAGCTCAACTCCGTATCTCTCTGCCAGAGGCTGCGTGTCCAATACAGTGGAAGAAACATCAGCATATCAGTTCTGCTTCTCATCTTTCTTATTTTGTAGCCAAGCAAGCATAGTAATGGTCGTTGTATGACAAGGTTAGACTGGGAATACCATAAGGTCACACACTGTCAGTCCTGTGCTACAGTGTCATGGCTGCGTGCAGAAGAGGTAACAGAAAATTGAGTAGTGGTGGTTGCCTTCTCAGACAGCAGAACTCTGCATCACAGGGACCTTAAACCAGATGCGTCATTTCTGCTGTAGGCATAGTAATAGAAAACAGACCTTTCAAATAAAAAATATATGTGATTCTTTTAGCACCTGTGATACACACTGCAGTAATTTCTGTGTGTGGACCTGTAATTCTGAAGGTCAAGTCACAAGTACAAGAATAATTTTGTGAGTGAGGCCCAGGAAACCTCTCTGTCATAGGTTTGCTGTAGACACTGTGAATGACTTCAGACGACTAACATCCTGTGATAACAACTATCTGGGGGGGGGCGGGGGCTGGGGGGGGGGAAGCAACACAAAAAACATAAATGTAGTGAACTTCTTCGAAGTACATAAATGTGATGAAAGCTGTTATTTGTCTCAGAAATAATAAACCTCCTGGTCTACAGCTCTGTGCTTACTAAACTAAGATTTTAGGGATATAATGTAATAGCTTTAGCAGAAAAAAAAAAAAGCCTACAAGAGAAAAGCTATAAAGGAAAGACACCTTCCTTTGTCCCTCCCAGAGCTAAAAAGAATCCATGGTATGATTTACAAGAATTGCACATGTACACTCTTAGAAATTATGTGTTTCTTGACTAACTCTTGGAAAGGGAAAGCATCTGGTCTAGGGGTAAACCAGTTAAGAGGATCGAACAGTTTCTATGTGGATCAACCACATTTATTAAAAAAGTATGGATCCTAACCAGCTGCACAGAGTTACAGAACACTGGCCATTGCTGTTCCTGATAAAGTTTGAAAGAACGCAAGCAGCTATCTCAGAATCCATTTGTCACTCTGCAAAACCCCATCAGCGGTTCATGCCGTGACTCAACAGTTCCCAAACACAAGGAATATAAGGGAGACCTGAAGAACTACAGACCAGTCAGTCTTACATAGTCCTGTGTTCAGCAGGACTATGGAGCAGATCCTCCTGGAAACATGGGAAACAAAGAGATGATTTGTGACAGCCAGGATAGCATCACTAAGGGCAAATTGTGCCTGACAAATTTGGTGGCTTTCTACCGTGGGGTTACAGCATCAGTGGATAAGGGAAGAGCAACTGATGTCATCTAGCTGGACTTGTGAAAAGCGTTTTATGCTGTCCTGTATGACATCCTTGTCTGAGTTGGACTTGGGCGAGCTGACTGATTAAAAACTCAGCATGAACGAGTAATTTGCACTTGCAGCCCAGCAAGCCAACCGTATCCTGGGTTACATCAAAAGAAGCGTGGCCAGGAGGTTGATGGAGGTGATTCTCCTCTTCTACTTAATTCTCTTGAGACCCCACATACAGTATTCTTACTGCGCTTAGCTCTGGGACCCCCCAGCAGGACGTGGACCTGTTGGAGTGAGTCTAGACGAGGACCGTGAGGATGATCAGAGGGCTGAAGCATCTCTCCTATGAAGACAGACCGAGGGAGCTGGAGTTGTTCAGCCTAGAAAAAAGGAGGCACTGGGGAGGCCTTATAGTGGCCTGCCACTGTCTAAAGTGGGCCTACAGGAAAGCTGGGGACGGACTCTTCCTCAGGAAAAGTAGTGATAGATCAAGAAGTAGTAGCTTTGAACTAAAAGAGGGTCAATTTAGATTATGCATTAGGAAGAGGTTACCCAGAAATACTGTGGAAGTGCTTGGGCCAGGTTGAATGGGTCTGTGAGCAACCTGATGTAACTGAAGGTGCCCCTTCCCATGGCAGAGGAGTTGGAATTAGATGATCCTTAAGGTCCCTTTAAACCCAAACCTTTCCATAAAAAAAGCCTCTTACCTATTCTAAACTGCAGATAACTGAATACGATGCAACTGTAAATCTACCCTCTACTGTTTCCCAGTAGCCAGACAGACTCTTTAAGGGGGAGGAACAGGCTGTAAAATGAGCCAGCGGGAAAGAAGACCAGTCTGGCTGAAAAGGGAGCGTTTGCTGAGGCTCTGGGAAAGGAAGACGTCTTTGGAAGAAGGGTCGGGCAACTTGGGAAGAGCACAGGGACGTCTCTAGTACAAGGATTTGTCTAGAGGGAAAATCAGAAAAGCAAAAGTCCAGTAAGAACTTAACTTGGCCACCATTGTTAAAGATAATAAAAAATGATTTTACAAATATACTAACAGCAAAGAGGAAGGCCAGGGAGAATCTCCTGGCTTCACTGGACATGTTGGAGAAGGTTTTCACCGAGGGCAAGGAAAAGGTTGTTGTTCTCAGTGCCTTCTTCTGTCTTTAATAGTCAGGCCAGTTATCCTCAGGGTACTCAGCCCCTTGAGCTGAAAGACAGGGATGGGGGGCTGAATAACCTCCCCACAATTCAGGAGGAAACTGTTAGCAACCTGCTACTCCACCTGGACTGTAACAAATCCATGGGACCAAATGGGATCCACCCGAGGGTCTTGAGGGAGCCGGCAAAAGTGATTGCTGAACCACTTTCCATCATTTATCAGCACTTCTGGTCAACTGTGGAGGTCCCAGATGACTGCAGACTTGCTAATGTGACACACATCTACATGAATGAGGATCCAGGGAGCTATGGGCCTGTCAGCATGACCTCAGTACTGGAGAAGGTCACTGAGCAGATTGTCTTGACTGCAGTCATGTGGCGTGTGCGGGACAACCAGGAGATAAGGCCTAGCCAGCTTGGGTTCATGAAAAACATGTACACTTACTATCACCGCTGCCCTTTACAGGCAAGTTGGCTTAGAGTACATTACAATTGCTACCTGTGGGTGATAATAAAAATGCTGTGAAAATGCTGGAAAGAGCGTTCAGAAATCAGAGACTCTATTGCTTGCTTTGGATTAAAGTCTCTGCCCTGAACGACAGACTGAGTGATCATACATGGAATTTTTTCACTGAGTGGTTGATTTCCCCCAGAATTGAAATGTAAGATGCTAGCAACAGTTGACGTATCTAGACTGCAGCAGAAATAACACCAAGTATTGAAGCCAATGCAAAGATCACAAAACTGTGCAAATCTGATACTGACTGCTGGAAAGTTAAAGTGGAATTTTGCTATCCAAAGCCAAATGTAAGATAGAATCATAGATTCATAGAATCGTTTGAGTTGGAAGGGACCCTTAAAGGTCATCCAGTCCCTGCAAGAGAACAGGGACATCTACAGCCAGATGAGGATGCTCAGAGCCTGCTCCAGCCCGACGTTGAATGCCTCCAGGGATGGGGCATCTCACCACATCACAAGGCAACTTGTTCCAGCGCCTCACCAGCCTTACTGTGAAAATCTTCTGCCTTATATTGAATCTAAATCTCCCCTTCTTTAGTTTGAAACCATTTCCTGGACATAGTCAATTGCAAAAAGAAAGTCTATAGGGAGTGGAAGCAGAAACGGGTTACCTGGGAGGACCACAAAGAAGTTGTCCGAGCAGCCGGAGATCAGGTTAGGAAAGCTGAAACCCAGATAGAATTAAATCTAGCCAGGGGCATTAAGGGGAACAAGAAGAATTTCTACAGGTACATCAGTGATAAAAGGAAGGCCGGGGGAGATGTGGGCGGTCTCTGGAAGGGAACTGGAGACCTGGTTATGAGGGCTGTGGAGAAAGCTGAGGGGCTCAATGACGACTTTGCCTCAGCCTTCACAGGCAAGGGCTCTAGCCACACCGCCCAAGCTGCAGAAAGCAAAGGTAAGAACTCGGAGAAGAAAGATCTGCCCACTGTAAGTGAAGATCAGGTTCGAGACCATCTGAAGAGCCTGAAGGGGCACAAGTCCACGGGATCCAATGAGATCCATCCACGGGTTCTGGGGGAACCAGCGGATAAAGTTGCCAAGCCGCTATCCAACATATTTGAAAGGTCATGGCAGCCTGGCGACTCAGTTCCCGCTGATTGGAAAAGGGGAAACATAACCCCCATTTTCAAGAAGGGAGAAAAAGAAGATCAGGGAGCTGCAGGCCGGTCAGTCTCACCTCTGTTCCATGAACAGATGCTGCCAAAGACCCTACTAAGGCACAGGGAAAATAAAGACAAATTGATTGGTGATAACCAACATGTGTTTGCCAAGGGCAAGTCATGTCTGACAGACGTGGTGGCCTTTTATGATGGAGTTACAGTGTCAGTGGATAAAGGAAGAGCAACTGACGTCAACTATCTAGACCTGTGCAAAGCATTTGACACTGTCCCGCATGACATCCTAGACACCAAAGGTGGAGAAAAATGGATTTGATGGATGGACCACTTGCTGGATAAGGAATTGGCTGGATGGTCACGCTCAGAGAGTTGCGGTCAACAGCTCAATGTCATAGAATCATAGGAACATAGAAGCATAGAACCACAGAAGCACAGAAGCACAGAATCATAGAATGGCCTCGGCTGAAAAGGTCCACAGTGATCAACTAGTTTCAACCCCCATGCTATGTGCAGGGTCACCAACCTCCAAACCAGGCTGCCCAGAGCCACATCCAGCCTGGCCTTGAATGCCTCCAGGGATGGGGCATCCACAACCTCCTTGGGCAACTTGTTCCAGTGCATCACCACCCTCTGTGTGAAAAGCTTCCTCCTAATACCTAACCCAAACCTCCCCTGTCTCAGTTTAAGACCATTCCCCCTTGTCCTATCACTATCCATCCTATAAGCAGCCCTTCCCCTTCCTGTTTCTATGCCCCCTTCAATAGGAAGGGTGAAAGAGGTCTCCCCAGAGCCTTTCTCTCCAACTAACGCCCAGTCCCCCTCAACTTTCCTCATAGGAGAGGGGTCCACCCACAATCATCTTTTGGCCCTCCTCGGACCCGCTCAAAGGCCCCAATCCTTCCTGTTCTGGTGGCCTAACCGAACAGGTATGAGATGGGGCCTCACCAGATGAGTAGAAGGGGACAATCACCTCCCTCCCCTGCGGCACACTTTTTATCAGCCCAAAACAGTTGGCCTTCCGGCTGCAATGCACACTGCCGGCTCAGTCGGCTTCCACCCCGGACCCTCAAGTCCTTCTCCGAGGGCTGCTCTAAGGAGATCTTTCCCCAGTTTGCATAAATACCTGGGGTTGCCCCAGCCGAAGTGCAGCACCCTGCACTTGGCCTTGTTGAACCTCATTAGGTTTTCATGGGCGCACTTCTCCAGCCTGTCCAGGTCCCTCTGCATGGCTTCCTTTCCTTCCAATGCATCAGCTGCACTGCTCAGCATGAGGGGTGCTCCTCAGGGATTGGTGCTGGGACCAGTGTTATTTAACATCTTTGTAGGCAACATGGACAGTGGGATCAAGTGCACCCTCACCAGGTATGCAGACAACACCAAGTTGAGTGGTGCAGTTCACACTAGAGGAAGGAAACGCTATCCAGAGGGACCTGGGCATGCTGGAGAGGTGGGCCTGCGCCAACCTCATGAAGATCAACAAGGTCTGAAGTTCAGCAAGCACGTGGGTTGGGGCAATCCCATGCTCAGATTCAGGTTGGGAGGAAAATGGCTTGAAAGCAGCTCTGAGGGGAAAGATTTAGGGGTTGATTTGAGCTGGCAATGTGAGCTGGTAATGTGCACTCGCAGTCCGGAAACCCAACTGTATCCTGGGTTGCAATAAGAGAAGCATAACCAGCAGGAACAAGGGCAGTGATAATACATATATATGTATATGTATATGTATATATGTGCAGACCGGGGAACTGCTGTTGAGCAGTCCTGCAGAAAGTGCTCTGGAGTTCTGGTTGACAGCAAACTGAGTAAGAGTCAGCAGCTGAACTGGGTGTTTGCTATCTGTTCTTCCGGCCCTACCATTCTGAGACAGATCTATGGTTTTTCATCTGTTTTAACAGGAGTGTTAACAGTATTGTTGCTCATGTGTGCAAGGCCAGGTCAAAGGTTGGAAATGAGAGAAGGAAGGTGTGGGAGTGAGCAGAAGAAGCATGCTGTCACACCACGATGGTGTGGCAGCAGCGGGGGCAGATCGCATTACTAGCTGTCCTGGTCTGCCTGCAACCATAGCATTCTGTGATTTCCCCTTGTCCTGTCACAGCAGACCTTGATAAAGAGTCTGTTCCCTTCTTTCTCTCACCTCCCCCACCCCCTTAGGTGGCCTCTGTCTCCCTGGCCTTCCTCTTTGCTGTTAGTATATTTGAAAGGCCTCTGTCAGTTCCCCTCTTCTCCAGGCTGAACAACCCCAGCTCTCTCAGCTTGTCCTCATGGGGGGGAAAGGAGGGGGTGTTCCATCCCTTGGATAATTTTTTGTGGCTCTCCTCTGGATCTGCTCCATGTCTCTCCTGTACTGAGGGCTTCACATCTGGATGTAGTACTCTACGTGAGGTTTTACCAATGCAGGCAAGAGGTGCAGGATTGTCTCCCTGCTGGCCGTGCTTCCTTTGATGCAGCTTATATGCTGCAGCTTATATGATGCAGAATACAGTTGGCTTTCTAGGCTGTGAGGGCACTTTGGTGGTGGTGGTAATTTAGAGCTGGTTGTCTGCCATCACCTTTCCCTACAGGTATCCATCTTTATTTTGAATTTTGTGAACATTTTTGCAAATGAAATGCCAAAAATTCAGTGTCCATGAGTATACAAGTATAGACAAATGATTATGCTGAGCTGGATTTCACAGTGAATTCTCACTAATTGTTCTTTTTTATGTTTATCTTGTAATTGCTTCAACCTCTCTCATTACAGCGTGATATTTTCTCTCACATGACTAAGGGATCTGAGAAGCAGAGAATGAAATACAGGTGAATTCTAAAGCCCGTGAGGGAGACAAGCCATGACATTCTGTGGCTAGATGTTCTGAAGTTTTGTTTCCAGTCTTCAGTGTGATCAAGAATGAAAGAGGTGAACTTCAGTACATTCTGGTTATTTTGACACAAGCTTGACATTCATGAGTAAATCCAGGAGGCTGAGAAACAATGGTTAGAGAATCAGGGCTACCGTGTTTATGAGGGAGATCCAAGATTTTTTGGCCCTTGTGTGGCTCAAAAAGAGCATGTTTCCTAAACAGCTCTTCTGAATTTGGTGGCTTACTAAGAAATAGAGGTGGTTGTTGTTGTTGTTGCAAATTATAGTAGCCAAGCCATTTCCCTGTTCCAGAATCCAATCTTATACAGTTGAGTTTGGCATGAGGTTCACAGAACAGTGTAAAATGCAATCAGCAGCCCACAAAATTCTGACAGCTCTCAGCTCCTGGCTTTCATACAGATTTACAGCTATTTTGTGACATGGTAACATTCAAAGTCCCTGCTTTCCACTGGGAGATCCTTTTTAAGGATACCTGAAAAGTGAATAAAAGTGAGTGAAGGAAAAAAGATACGTTAGTATTGTTTTAAGCCTCTTCTTTCCTGACAAAAGAAGGTAAGAATTTCATGTAATTTCATTATTCTTCTTTCACTGAGAAGAGCTGAGACCTCACGTAATGAAGAACAGGAAGGTACTGTAAGAAGTGGTGGTGACTGGGTGAACTGATATCATCACTGGAATTTAAAATTATAAACTAAGGCCAGCTGTGAGTGTTAAGAATGATTTTGCCAGCAGTGGGTTACGCAGTAACTCACATACTGCTATACAAATTTGAAGTGCATCTAGTATCTAAAATAGTGCTTTAATGCCAGAGAGTATTTTAAATTGACGGATTGGTCACCATGGAATAATTTTCATTCATTTCTGCTCAGAGGAAAATAGCAGCAAGTATAAGCAATGTGTTTTCCCATAACAGGTTTTCCTTATGCGGTTTCTAGTTCTCTGGAGTTTTGAACGGATCAGAAGATCTCTTCTCTTGCAGCACTACATCCAAAACTCTCTAAAACAATCATCAGGATGCACAGATATAAAAGGGGGAAACAGCCTGATGTTCTGACAAGAATTCTAGAGGCTTAGTTTTTGCTTCAGTTAAGAGGGAAGTCTGGGAGGTGCGAAGTGGGAAAAGAGGAAAACTACAGCTGCCAGTCTTTCCCTTTTCCTCAGGTCTTGGAGCCTCAGCTGTCCAACTCGCATTACTGCAGTAATTCTGCAATAGCAGTCATTCCGGGTTCATCAGTGCCGGTCGCTTTTTAAGCATCACCTCTGAAGAGCACAGGAACAGGCAATTCCAAAATGTCACAAGTCAGGCAGGTGGAATAAAAGGCCAGCTTAGCTGAGCAAGGACTTTCTTGAGCTTACATGGAAAAAGAAAGCATATGGCACAGGAAGCAAGGTTTGGGGACACAGGAGGACTACACAGATCTTGTTCACCGTTGTAGGGAGAAAATCTGTGCATCCAAAGCTCAATTGGCGTTGAAGCTGGTCTGTCAAAAAGGGCTTTCCAAAATATGTTATCAGCAAGTGAAAGACCAGAGATCACATTGGTTCACTGCTTGATGAGAACAGTCATCGCACAAATAGGGACGCAGATAGAGCAGAGATGTCTAATGCCTTCTTCACCTTTGTCTTCAGCACTGATGATGCGCTCTGGGACTCTCAGAGCTGGAGGACCGTGACTGCAATAATGCTAAACTCCCAGCCAACCCTGAACTTGTGTGGGATTTGCTGCTCTGGCTGAACGCATGTGAGATTTTGGGCCCATTGAGATTCATGCTAGGGTACTCAAAGAGCTTGCTGATGTCCTCATTTTTCAGTGGTCTTTGGAATTTTGAGACCTCTGAGTCAGTGGGAGGCTGGCAAACACCGTCCCCATTTTCAAGAAGGGTTGGAAAGGACACCCTGGTAATTATAGACCAATTTCAATTCAGTGCCCAGTAAAATTATGGAGAAGGCTATTCTGGGAGTTACTGAAAAGCACGTGGAAGACAATGCTGTCACGGCCAATGCAGGTTCATGAAGGGAAAGTCCTGTTTAACAAACTTTATTTCCTTTTATGACAAAATTACTCACCTGGTTGACCAAGGGAAGCCACCTGATATAATCTTTTAGGATTTCATTTAAGTTTTCTGTTACTGTCTCCAACTATTGTACTGGACAAAATGTCCAGCATACTGGTAAAGACAGTGTGATCAGTGAACAGTTGGCTGACAGGTCATGCTGAAAGGGTTATAGTAAATGAGGTTACATCATGCTGTTGAACAGACAATAGGGGGGTTACACTGGTTTCCGTTTTAGGGCTTGTTTTTTAACGTTTCCCAGCAGTTACTAGATGCAGGACTCGAAGGCATACTAAGTAATTATGCCGGTAGAAATATGTTGACTTCCTCGTGACAGATTGGTGGGCTGGACAATCACCAACTACATGAAGTTAAATATGCCAAGAAAGGCATTAGGGCCCTGGAGCGTGTCCAAACATGGTCTGGAACACAAGCCTTATAAGGAGCAGCTCAGGGAACTGAAATTGGTCTGTCTGGAGAAGAGAAGGCTTGAGGGAGACCTTATCACTCTCTACAACTACCTGAAAGGAGGTTGTAGTGAGGTAGGACTCAGCCTCTTTTCCAAGGTGACTAGCTGGTGAGAGGCAGAGGTCCTAAGTTGCACAAATGGAGGTTCAGGTTGGATATTAGGGAAAAATTATTCTCAGAAAAAGTAGTGAGGCATTAAAACAGGCTTTCCTGGGAGGTGACAGAGTCACCCTCCCTGAAGGTTGTCAAGAAAAGTATAGATATGCCACTGAGGGTCATGATTTAGTGCGTGTTATGAATGATGGGTTGATTATTGTACTCTATGATACTATATGATCTTAGTGGTCTGCAGTGGAATTGCCAGGTCACAGCCTGAACCGATGGTTGAGCACCAGGTGAGAAAGCGTGGCTAACCCAGGAAGATCAGGCACAAGCAATGCACATGAGAGACTGGAAGGGGTGGATCCAGGCATCATCCCTCCTCATCCTCACTTAAGAGGTGAGCAGAATCTCTCTGGATAGAGATCACTATCTTCTTGAGCTGTTGCTCGTTATCAGAAAGGGTAAGACAATTTTCCTTCTTTATTGCCTGCTATTGCTCCATAGTGCCTGTATCCTATTTGAAAGCACTGTCATCACCTTTTTTTTTACTGTACATTATGGCAAGCCAGACAGGCATCAACCTCTTAAAGGTATTTCATCCTAATTTTCCTGAAAAGGAGAATAGTAGAAATAGTATTCCTAAAGAACATAACTGTGTGGGAAAAACAAAAACAAAAAAAAAGAAAAAACCTATTCCTCAAGACAAAACCTTGTCAGGCCATATCCTGGTATTTCTAGGATCCGCATGTTATGGGATTACCACAGTGAATGGAAAATGGGGCCCCTTGTGGATGGGAGTAATTTTTATGAGTCCCTGGCCTGCATGGCAGAGTATTTTCATGGCCTCAGTAAAGATATACTGGATACAAAAAAAATGACAGCTGGCTGTGTCCACTGTGGAATGGCCACTTCCAATGGCCTTGAATCAATTGGACATATCGAATCTCATTCTGGAAAATAAAATTCAATTATTACATGACTGAGTCAAAAGATTCAAACAGCAAGCCACCATACTAACTGGGGAAAAACTAAATCTCATGATTCCCCTGAGAAAACTCGGGAACATATCATCAGAAACTACCAAGGCCCCTGTACAAGTGAGCCCGTACCGCCTAGATTTAATAGTTGAAAATACTAGAAGGTCTAGAAGGTCGGATCTTGAGGCTCCATTTGAGCCATATCCATTTGAGATCTGTCCTATCGTGATGCAAGAAAACAAAAAAGATGCAAGATTGACCAGTGGGGTGCCCCCTGACCAGTGGCCCCCCACCAGACTACATGACATATAATGACACACCCATACACAGCAGCCAAACTTCTGGATCTAGTGCAGCAGTTTAGACAAAAACTGGGAGAAAGTATGCTCGTGTGGTTGCTCCGGTTACAGCACATGGGGGCAGAAAGCATCATAGTAAACGGACAAGAAATTTCAAAACTGGCATCCATTGCTACTCACTCTGTCCTCACGCGAAAGTCTATACCCAGCAGTCCAATGTAATGAAGAAAATAATTTGTTAATTCAGCGGCTGATTTTTGCATGCCAAGTAACTTGGCCAAATAAAAATAAATACCTTTGCACACAGATTTATGATCATCTACGGAAGACTTACAAAACAATAATTAGAGAATTAAGTATGAAAGAGGCAATTTATGAGGATGCCCTAGAAAGTCCTGGTTGGATGACATTTTCAGCAGGAATGAGAAGATTAATCCTGCAACAAGCCCCACCACACCAGAATGGTACTTTGGTAATCCATACTGAAAGCTCCAGCGGCCGTGGAGGCCGTAGTACAACAGATTGCCCAACTGGTGGCAGATCTGGCAGAGATGAGTGCCATGTGCTGGGTATAACATTCCAGTGATGGTGGAGAGTTAGAAATCCATCCATGACCGCAAACTTGGAGACTAGCCCCTAAGGGATTCCAATCCAGTCCCATTAGGGTCTCAAGAAAGCAAATATTCAATGACCTGATTAAGGTAGGAGTTCAATTTCAAAAGGTTGACAGATGGCCTAATCAGGTCCTATTATAAGTATGGAGGCAATTAACTGACAAACAGACATTCCAATCATAGAACGGATTCCACGAGAAACATAAAATGTAGAGGTTTTCATAGTCCCATCAAAAAAGTGCAAAACCCCTTAAGGTGGACTGGGCAGCCATGGCTGAGCCATCTGAGGGAGAAGTGTTGGGGATAACTGAGCTAATCTTATGATGGGGGAGCAGAAATCCGAAAGAATATTCAACAGGTTATGGCACTAGTTGATACCAGAGCAGAAACATCCAACTCAAATCAATTTTAAGGCACTAAAGCAATGGATGATAGGTGAGTTCGGGGGGCAGGTGATCGCACATAACCCAAAAGTGGTTGAAACTGGGGGTAGGGACATCGCCCACCTGGGAGTGCAGGGTGTCTATCACCTCCCCTTCCAGAATATATATTGGAGATAGACATTCTGTGGGGTCTGACTCTCCAGACCAATGTGGGAGAGTTCAGGCTAAGAGAAAGATGTATTAGCAACTGGGCAGCGCAGGCAATTTTAAGAGGCCACTTGCAAACTTAGCCCATTTGTTTGCCGCAGCTGTGTCAGTTCACAAATACAAAATGGTGTAGATGCCTGGGCGGGCAAGAGGAAATTGCCAAGACTGCGCAGGAGCTGGAGAGAGTAGAGACCTACACACAGCTCATATAACTCTCCTGTATGGCCAATCAGGAGGTCAGATGATACGTGGTGAATGATGGTAGAATGCAGACAACTAAATAAAGTCATACCACAAATCCATGCAGCTGTACCCAATATCACCTCTGTCTTGGATACATTAAGTGAAGAAATAAAAATGTATCACTGTGTTCTAGCAAATGCATTTTTCAGCATTCCAATTTGTAACGTATCCCAAGACCAGTTTGCACTCACTTGGGAGGGCAGACAGAGGACTTTTCAACTCATGCCTCAGGGGTATCGGTATTTGCCTACATTTTGTCATAATCTGGCAGTGTGTGACTTGGCAAGTTAGAAGATACCATCTACTGTCAAAATGTACCACTATGCTGACGATCCAGTGTTAGTGTCTGACTTGGTGGAGGCACTAGAGAAGGCAGTAACTTCACTAATTGCCCATTTACAAGAAAAAGTGTGCTATAAACCCATGGAAAGTACATGTACCAGGGTTATCAGTTAAATTCCTGTGTGTTTTCTGGTCGAGTTAGACCAACGTCTTACCCAGTGTGATCACAGATAAGGTCCAAGCATTCCCGGTTCCCATGACATCAAGGCAGTTGCAGGAGTTTGTGGCTATATTAGGATACTGGCAGTCCTTTATACCCCACTCAGAGCAACTGCCATATAGAACCTCTATATCAACTAACAAAAATAAGGCCAAGGCTGGGGTTGGGGTAGAATGGAACGAGCAGCGTTCCAACAGTTAAAACTAGCTGTTAAACATGCCCACTGGGCATATTCAAGCCAACCCTTCCAGCTGAACTGGATGTGCATGCAACTCAAGAAGGGTTCAGCTGAGGGTTGTGGCTGCATCAGATTTCTGTTTGAGGCCCAGTCGGATTCTGGTGGCACAGAGCAGAAGAAAGATACAGTATGTCTGAGAAGCAGTCATTGGCTACCGTATTCTGCACTGCAGACAGTAGAACTAATAACTCGGACTGCAGAGGTTATTGTTAAAACAACTTTGCCAACCCAAGGGTGGGTGAAAGATTTAACCCACATTCCTAAGACAGGGGTGACCCAATCACAAAGAGTGGTGTGTTGGGTCACCTGTCTTAGTCAGAGAAGCTGCCTGTCATCATCTCCATTAAAAGAAGAATTGCAGAAGACACTTGTCCCAGTAACATATCACAGTGAGACATCCCAGGAAATGATTGTCACACATCCAGAGAAGAGTCCCTTACAGGAAAGGAAATACCCTGTTCCAGAAGACACCTGGTGCATGGGTGGATCCAGCAGAGGGAACCCAAGTAGGTAGTGAGCCATCACATACCAACCCTTGACCAGGACTGTATGCCAAATGATCTAGTGGGAGCAGCCCTAATAGAAAGATATACCAGGATCCTGAAGGCTGTTCTGAAGGCAGATTTACAGTCCTTGCAGGTGTGGACCAAGAGACTCTATGAAACCCTGCAGGACTTGATTGAGAGACCAGGGGAAGACATATCCAGTGCCTTAAGAATGTTGCAGATGACACGGTCCTCCCCACTTAGAATACAAATTACAGGCAAGTACACCTCATTCGAGCCACAAATTGGCACCATGAATAATCTTCTGCTTCCTGCTCCCAAGGACCTAGATCCAGAAAAGCACAAGGTAAAATGGCCTTGGAATGTGCAAGTAGGACAGAAATAGTGCGGTCTACTTGCATCCTCAGGGAGATTGTTTGAGGTTGGGGGATTGATATACCCTCCAGTAATTGCCAGTAGTTGAAATTCTGACTTTCATTGCAAAGGGGATGTTAATCATGTCCATGTGGCAAATTAGAACCCCCCCTTTGGTACCTGATAGCAACCCAGCCACAGATATCATGCCAAATGGTGTGGTACCAAAGGTAAGGACGTGCCCCAGCACAAGCAATTGACTCAACAACTTGACAGCTATGTTTTCTCAAGCATGATGGAGAGTGGCTCATTTCAGCCCGGTATTACAGCCAGTTTGACTCTGCTGTAATGAATCCAAGGGACTATTTTCTCAAGCGTAACTGCTGGAAGGGTCCTCCCCACTTCTCTTTCAACATTTAATCTGATCATGTCCTCAGATCCACCTAGTCTCCATATTGGTGCCTGTGTGCAGGTACCCAGGCAGAAGTGCATACAACAACATACCTGTTGAGGGACGACAAAGCTTTTCACAAAGATATAACGTATTCTTCAAACTTTTGTTCCCCAAGGAGATGCTCCTCATTCTGTAGACTGACAGGAACTCCTGCATGGAGTCTCATAAAGATTAATCTTCTCTTCAGAAGTGGGTCTTATCCTAATTATTAGAAAGATGAGTAGTACAGCATCTGGCTTTGTGATTCTTGACATATATTGTTTTTTTAAAACTCCAATTCATCCTTTCCACCTTTCCACTAGACTGACGTCTCCACAGAGTATACTGTTTCCATTTCAGCCCAATAACTTCAGCTACATTTTGACTTATTTCTGCAATGAAATGTGGACCTCTGTCTAAGGATATCCCTGAAGGATACCATAAACCTGGGTATTTCTTCTAATAAAAACAATGCTACTTTGCAAGTTCTGCTGGTGAGAGAAAGGAAGTCTTCTGGTCATCCTGAAAAATATGTTCTAGTGCCATTAAGAAGCTATACCCACTCTGCAGCAGTAATTCAGAAAAATCTATCTGCCAATAAACTCCTGGACAGATTTTTTTCTTAGTCATTCCAGGTGGAGGTCATTTAGGTTGAAGAAACTTATTTTTCAAACAAAATTTGCGTATTTTCACAACAATCTTTATGATTCATGCCATTTGCACACATAAAACTTGATGTCTCACACTTTTAATAATTGCCTCAAATACCTAATACGTCAACCAATGATAAACTTTTGCCAATTACTTCATAAAGATTGAGGGAACATAATTGTTTATGCAGTTACCCATACATCCTTCATCAGTTTTAGCTGCCTCCAGCAATTAAGCCAATTTATCATCGTCCACTTAGCTCACAGAATCACGCACAATGGCTTGGGTTGGAAGGGACCTCAAGGACCATGAATCTCCAACCTCCCTGCCATAGGCAGGCCACCAACCTCCCCATTTAATACTAGACCAGGTTGCCCAGGACCCCATCCAACCTGGCCTTGAACACCTCTAGGGATGGGGCATCCGCAACCTCTCTGGGCAGCCTATTCCATCACTTCATCACTCTCTCTGTAAAGAACTTCCCCCTGACATCCAACCTAAATCTTCCCTCCTTCAACTTAAAACCATTTCCCCTTGTTCTGCTGTTATCTACCCTTTCAAAGAGTTGACTCCCCTCCTGTTTATAGGCTCCCTTTAGGTACTGAAAGGCTGCAATTAGATCACCCCGCAGCCTTCTTTTCTCCAGGCTGAACAAGCCCAGCTTCCTCAGCCTGCCTTCGTAGGGGAGGTGCTCCACTCTCTGATCGTCTTTGTGGCCCTCCTCTGGACCCTCTCCAACAGCTCTCTGTCCTTCTTTTACTGGGGGCTCCAGACCTGGACACAGTGCTCCAGACGAGGCCTCACAAGAGCAGAGTAGAGGGAGATAATCACCTCCCTGTCCCTGCTGGCCACCCCTCTTTTGATGGAGACCAGGATACCATTTGCCTTCCGAGCTGCAAGGGCACACTACTGGCTCATGTTAAGTTTTTCATCCATCAGGACCCCCAGGTCCTTCTCACAGGGCTGCTCTTAAGGACCGCTCCTTCCAGTCTGCATGGGTGCCTGGGATTCCTCCAGCCCAAGTGCAAAACTCTGCACTTTGCCGTGTTGAACCTCATCAGGTTCACCCGGGCCCACCTTTCTAGCCTCACGAGGTCCCTCTGAATGGCATCCCTTCCTTCTACCGTGTCAACCTCACCACTCAACCTGCTGTCATCAGCAAACTTGCTGAGGGTGCACTCAATTCCGTCATCGTTGTCATCGATAAAGATGTGAAAGAGCACTGGTCCCAAGACAGCCCCTGGGGGTGCCACTCGTTACCTGCCTCCACCTGGACACAGAACCATTGATCACCACCCTCTGTCTGCGGCCTTTCAACCAATTCCCTATCCGTTGGGTGATCCACCCATCAAATCCACATCCCTCCAATTTGGAGATAAGGATGTGGTGGGGGATCATGTCAAAGGCCTTGCTCAAGTCCAGGTAAATGACATCGGTCGCCTTTCCCTTGTCCACCCATGCTGTCACTCCATCATAGAAGGCCACCAGACTGGTTAAGCATGACTTCCTCTGGTGAAGCCGTGCTGGCTTCTCGGATCACATGTTCATTCCTCATGTGATCAAGCATGTCGTCCAAGAGGATCTGTTCCATGATCTTCCCAGGCACGGAGGTGAGACTCACTGGCCTGTAGTACCCAGGGTCCTCCTTGCTCCCTTTCTTGTAAATGGGAGTGACGTGACCCTTCCTCCAGTCATCCGGGACCTCACCTGGCAGCCACGACTTTTCAAACATGACAGAGAGTGGTTCGGCAACCACCTCAGCCTTGATAATGTGGAGCTGCTGCTCTTGAATATTTGTATTTTTGCGAGATTACTAACAGAAGAGTTCCCTCCATAGCCACTTTAGCAGATTTGTTGGCAAGTCAATTGCCAGTTTTCTGGATTGTTACTGATCTAGTGTGCCTTGCAAGGTGCTATGGCTACTCCTTGAGGTAGATTCTGATTTCTTTTCCAGTAATTCCATAGCAGTGGACCCACATTTTATTGACGATCACTGGCAGGAAAGCAATCCTCTTTCCTTCCATATTGCTCCATGGGTACGTAGTACCCCAAATGCAAATTTTGAATCAGTCCATATGTTAACTCTTTTCCCATTTGATAGTTCCCACCTTCTCAATAAGTCAATCAATTCTGCCTTTTCTACTGAGGCACTGAGAAGCAAAAGTTTGCCTTCTGCCCGCTCATTTTGGGTGACTACACCATACCCTGCTTTTCATTCCCCTTTCTTCATGAAACTCATTGCCACAAACAACTAACTCCCAATACATTTTTTCAAGGAGAGCATCTCACAAGTTGACTTGACTAAAATATTCCTGTTCAATAGTTGGAAGGCCATGGTATTTACCCTTCTTCCCTATTTGTCATCAGAATCACTGTTGGGTTCAAAAGGGTAGTTACATTTATCTCAACGTTCTTGCTTCCAGCATAACTGGATATTGTTCCTGTCTTTCCAGTCTGGCATTCAGCTTCAGATGTACAGTTACCAGTTCAACCCAACTTGATTGTCCTGGGGTTCTTGCAACTCAAACCAATGGCATTACTGCATTCTGTACTTCTTCAGGTACTTCAGATTCAGGAGATTATTCTTCTAACAAAAAGAACTGGGCCTCAATAGTCTTATCCTCAGGGATATATAGTTGAATTTTCTCCTCTACAAGTGTAATTTGTGCATATATTGAACAGGTTACATCTCTACTTAAATCAGCACAGGGCACTCAGTTATATACAAAAACTGATCCTAATTTTTAATGGTTGAAACAATGGCCTCTTCTCCTTCCACCCTTTGACACCAACAACTGATGCAGATTACTTAAACTGCCCTGCCACTCAGGGCTGAGTGTTAAGAACGGAATAAGTTGCTCCTGTATCTACAAGAAATTCTATATCCTTTTCCTTTTCTGGATTCAAATCAGTATATTTCTTACCAGTAGCAATTAGTCTACCAAAAAAGGCTGATGTAATCTCACCCTTTCCCTGGACCACTTGGTACAGTTTGGACAAATTTGCTTTAGGAATAACATACCTCATTTCAAATAGAATTAACCATTGATAGCTGTCCAATAGCTCCTGTTGATCTGGGTTATTCATTTAGCACTTAGGAAGGAAAATGAGAATCAATCATCACCTGTTCTTCTCCCTAAAACCTCTCTGCTTCTTCCCTTGCTTTTGCTGATGCTATACTCATTTCCTCATATGCTAAGAGTGTATCCGGCATCACCTGCAAATTATTCAGTCTGGATCCTGAGTTCTAATAATAGTTCCCACCACCTTATTTGCATCCTCTCTATATGCTCCAGCCAATTCTTTCCATGATCGTAAGTCT
Source organism: Lophura nycthemera (assembly GCA_021292215.1). Lineage (NCBI taxonomy): Eukaryota > Metazoa > Chordata > Aves > Galliformes > Phasianidae > Lophura > Lophura nycthemera. The sequence goes on from JADANK010000530.1 coordinate 19,226, forward strand.
GTAACAAAAAAAAAAAAAAAAAAGCCACTTTTATGCACACTGGACTAATCTTTGCCTTAAACGGACTTTCATATTTTGAGCATTTCCTCTGCTTGGCCCGCCACCAGGCTAAGACCCCTTTCAGAGCTATTTACATCTTCATCTTCCCATTCTCTTTTCCTCGTCCCTTTCGGAGCTTCTTACGTCTTCTTCCCGTTCTCCACCCCTCTTTCACCGTGTCGCCATAAACTTTGTTCCTCTGTCCTCTATCGCCACCCCGTGGCTCAATCAATATCTCAACTCCTCCTTCATGTATTTCCTTATACTTGTTGCATCACTTTTCTTTGCTGCATGCTGCACACAAGCTCAGTGTTTTCTTCAGCAAAGAAAAGTGATGCTCAGTTCGTCTTTGCATATGAAAAATATGTATGAAGTGTCCAGCTAGGTACAATAAGGAAAGCTAGCTTTACTGTGCAAAAGCAAGAATTATGCCAGACTGGAAGACAGGAACACTATCCAGTTAATGCTGGAAGCAAGAAGCGTGAGAAAAATGTAACTACCTTTTGAACCCAACTGATTCTGAATGACAACATAGGGAAGAAGGTAAATACATGGCTTTCAACTATGAAGCAGGAATATTTTAGGCAAGACAACTTGGAGATGCTTCTCTTGAAAAATGTATTGGGGTTATGTTTTTGTGGCAATGTTCAGAAGAAAAGGGGAATGAAAGCAGGGTATGGTAGTCACCAAAATGAGAGGGCAAGGCAAATTTGCTTCTATTCATGCATCAGTGAAAGGCAGAATTAAGTGACGTATGAGAAGGTGGAACTATCAAATGAGAAAAGATGTTAACTATGACTGATTCAAAATTTGCATTTGGGGTCAAAAGTACCATGGAGCATATGAAGGAAGAGGATTGCTTACTCCTGCCATTGACGTCATAAATGGGGTCGCACTGCTATGGAATTACGGAAAAGAAATAGAATCTACCTAAGGAGTAGCCATAGCACCTTCAAAGCACACTAGATCAGTAAAATCAGAAATGGCAATGACGTTGCACAAATCTGCTTAAAGTGGCATGGAGGGAATCTTCTGTATTAATTCGCAAAAATTAACAAATATTCAGAGCAGCAGGCCCACATTATCAAGTGAGGTAGGTATGCCGAACTCCTCTCTGTACAGTTTGAAAAGTCGGGCTGCAGTGAGGTCCGGATGACTTGAGAAGGGCACGTCATCCCAGTTAAGAAAGGGAGCAGGAGACCTGGTACTGAAGGCCAGTGAGTCTCACCCCTGCCGGGAAGATCATGGAACAGACCTCCTGAAGACATGCTACACATGGAATGAACCAAGTGGAAAGCCAGCCGGCTTCACCAAGGGGAAAGTCAGTTAAACCAGTCTGGTGGCCTTCTATGATGGGTACACAAAGGGCAAGGGAAGGCACGATGTCATTTACTGGACTGAAGGCCTTTGACATGTCCCCCAAAAATCCTTTCTCCAAATTGGAGGGATTGATTTGAGGGTGGATCACCCAACGGTAGGAATTGTTGAAAGGCCGCGACAAGGGTGGTGATCAATGGTTCTGTTCCAGGTGGAGGAGGTTAACGATGGCACCCCCGGGGCTTTGGGCCAGTGCTCTTTCACACTTTATCGATGACAACGGGAAACGGAATTGATGGCCCTCGCAAGTTTGCTATTGCAGCAGGTTTAGTGGTGGGTTACCGGTAAAAAAGGAAGGATCCATTCAAGGGACCTCGGAGGCTAGAAAGGTGGGCCCGGGTAACCTGATGAGGTTCCCAAAAGCAAATGCAAAATTTTGCACTTGGGGGAGGAATCCCCAGGGCACCATAAGGTGGGGGACCCCTAAAGGGCACCCTTGAGAAGGCCTGGGGGTCCGAGGGATGAAAAAACTTAACATGAGCCTTAGGTGCCCTTGCAGCCAAGGAAATGGTATCCGGTCTCCTCAAAAGGGGGGGGCCAGCAGGGACGGGGGGTGTTAATCTCCCTCTACTCTGCTCTTGGAGGCCTTTCCTGGAGCACGGGTCCCCTGGGCCCCCTAAAAGAAGGACAGGGCTGTTGGAAGGGGTCCAGAGGGGCCACGCTAAAGGGTGGAGCCCCCTAAGGAGGGGGGGAACTGGGTTGTTACCTGGGAAAAGAAGGCGCGGGGTGATCATTCAGCCTTTCATACCTAAAGGGAGCCTAAAAACAGGAGGGGAGTCAACTCTTAAAGGGTAGATAACAGCAGAACAAGGGGAAAGGTTTTAAGTTGAGGAGGGAAGATTTAGGTTGGATGTCAGGGGGAAGTTTTCTTACAGGGAGTGAGAGGTATGGAATGGCTGCCCAGAAGGTTGCGGATGCCCCATCCCTGGTGTTCAAGGCCAGGTTGGTGGGCCTTTGGAACCTGTTGTTTAAAGGGGGGAGGTTGGGGCCCTCCTATGGCAGGGAGGTTGGAGATTTCTGGCCCGGAGGCCCCTTCCAACCCAAGCCATTGTGTTGATTCTTAATGTCTGGGAATTCTTTCATCCGTCATCTAACCTCCTTTTTAGAAACCTCCAACTACTTTTGAGGATCTTGTGGAAGTGTTGGGTCTAAAGGCCTCTGAGTGACAAGGATCCTCTATTGGGAAAAAGCTTATGACGCAGCAGTAGCCGCAGAGGGAGCTGACCTTGGTGCCAACACTCTTTTTGCAAAGTTTTTGCAAGCAAGTGGTCCCCATGGGCTCTTTTTGGTAAACAACGTGCAAAAGTTGAAAAACACCTGCATAACCGGGAAGAAGAAAAGCAAAGAGGGCTCCCACTGGGAGTGGGGGAGGCGGAAGAAGTCCTTAAAGCAGGGGGAAATGCCCTGCGTCACTACCTTTGATTTCACCGCCATATCCAGAACACGAATCACGAATTGCCAGGGTTGGAAGGGACCTCAAGGATCAAATCTCCAACCCCCCTGCCACAGCAGGGCCACCAATCTCCCCCTAATGCGACCAGGCGCCAGGGCCCCTCCAACTGGCCTTGAACACCTCCCGGGATGGGGCTCCCAACCTCTCTGGCAGCCTGTTCCAGTACCTCACCACTTCCTCTTAAAATTTCCCCCGACTCCAACCTAAACTCTCCCTTCCCTCAACTTAAAACCATTTCCCCTTGTCCTGCTGTCACTCACCCTTTCCAAGAGTTGATTCCCCTCCTCTTTGTGGTCCCTTTTAGTACTGAAAGGCTGCAATGGGGCACCCCCCCCGCCTTCAACCTCTAGGCTGAACAATACCACTTCTCCTTTTTGGTATTTGTTGCTTTCAAGAGTCGGTAAAAGTGCACTTGTTTAGTACCATGGAGCCCCTTGGAAGGAAAGGGTTGCTTTCCGCCAGTGTTCTAAAATGTGGGTCCACTCATAACTTCGAAAGAAATCCAATACCAAGGGTGGGCACCTTGAGGCCCAATCTCATAACAATCCAGAAAACGGAATGACTTGCCAACATTTGCAAAGTGGCAGGAGGGCAACTCTTTTTGTAACTGCAAAAAAAAAAATATTCCAAAGAGCAGAGCTCCCATTTATAAGGCGAGGTGGTTGCCGAACCCTTCCCTGTAATTTTGAAAAGGGGCTCCAGTAGGTCCCAGATTATGGAGGAAGGGTCACTCACCCCCTTTAAAAGGAAAGGGGCAAAAACCCTGGGTTCGGCCCGTAGGTTCTCACCCTCCCGTGCAACCTTCTGGGCAGCCGTTCATCCTACCCTTCTCCTTTAAAAATTTTCCCCCTGACTCCAAACCTAAATTCCCTTCCCTCAACTTAAAAAACCATTTCCCTTGTCCTGCGTCACTCACCCTTTCCAAGAGTTGATTCCCCTCCTCTTGTAGGCTCCCTTTAGGTTACTGAAAGGCTGCAATGAGGTCACCCCGCAGCCTTCTTTTCTCTAGGCTGAACATATACCATCTCTCTCCTTTTTGGTAGTTTGTTGTCTTTCAAGAGTCGGTAAAAGTGCACTTGTTTAGGGAGCTTCTGCTAGCCACTTACTGGGATCATGTAAGACGGATGTTTGCATCTATGTTGAGTAAAACTGGTAACACCCTGTGCTGCTCTGAGTGCGTAGTTGCTTGCCTCAGCCCCTGAGACATCCTGTCTCTCAGATCCAAAGGTACCCTGAAACAGAGCTAATAATGTTCCACTGAATCCCTGATTGCTTTTCTGTCTTCTCCATCCTTTCTCATTATATCTAGTTGTCCCTACAAACTACCAATGATATCTGGGAGATGGATGTAGCAAAATTCTTTGTCTAACTTAAGGGTGTGATGCTCAGGGACGTGATTTAACTGTGGGTTGTAAGAGTTAGGGTAATATGGTTAGGTTGAAATTGGACTTGATGATCTTGAGGGTCTTTTACACTTCTGAGCAATTCTATGATTCTATATGCACGCACTCCTTGTTAAGCAACAGAAAGTATAATGTTAGGTTATTCTGCAAAGTGATTCTAGTGTTAGATTGGACCAGTTTGTTAACTGTCTTGAATCCCTTCTGAGTGGCTCTACAAACATTTGACAACATTTCCACTTGTTAAGTCAAATTTTCTGTCAATATTCAGTCTGGTTTTTCTAAAGCTGTTAAGCCTGGAAATACGAAACACTGGAATCCCTGTTCAAGTTCTACTGCTGTGGAAGGCCCAGTTGAATTATCAGGGACTTTTCTTATTTCAGTATCTCTTTTAATGCATCCCCAGCATTGGACCTTCATTGGACTCATTTTCCATGCTGGACATAAATTCAATAATCCTAAAGATACCTGTCCAGTTCCTGTACTATATTACACAATAGACTAAAAGAAGTGTCAGTCGCTATCCATAAATAGTTGCCACAAGCCATAACAAAACCCACATCCATATAACTGGGAGAGACTGAAAAATTATAGAAAAGCTGTCAACCATCTTTGAAATTCATTGTTTTTAGCAACAGTGCTTCTACTGTATTTGTTCAGAAAGGCAGGTGTTCTGTGCTGTGGGGATGGTAAAGCGAGAGAGTGAGACACTGCAGGATTCTTTCTGGACCTCACTAAGAAATACACAGCAGAAAATGGCTAACTGAAACAGCCGTTCTAATAAGACTGAATAAAAAAGAAGGATATAGGTAGCAAGAAAATTTTGCACACTTTTAGATGCTGGGCACCTGGCACTCATATAGCAGGCGACAGATTGTGTATGAATCTTTAGGACTCGCTTCATTTATCATATCCCGGAACAGATAGTTGTGATTATTCTTTTTATGGCAAGGAGGACAAGCGACTTTGCTGTCCCAGGATGGCAATCCAGTGTGCCATGCTTGAGCATGGGCCAGCCCTGTCTTAAGAATACGCATGAAATCTTTTACACATCCTTGAACAGGTATTTTATACTACTATCTCTACTGTTTCTGTTGTTGGCTCTACCACCTGCAAGGCAGAGCACATGGCCAGTAACTGTTAATATGGGCCGACAGAAAGAAGGAATGGGGATTTCTGTGTCGAAACTCAGAAGGAAAGGGGGCTTGCTGGGCCAAAACGCATAAGGAAGGGCACCTGCTGGGCCCACACCTAGAAGGAAAGGAGCTTTCTGGGCCCAAACCCAAACCCTAACCTAACCCTAAAACTAACCCTACCCACAAGCCTGAAACCTAACACTAAACCTAATCAAAAACCATAGCCCTAACTCTAAAATTACCCCTTACTTTAACCCAAATCTTAAACCCAACCGTAATCCTAGCCATAACCTTAACCCAAATCCAAACCCTAACCCTAAACCCTACCACAACTAACCCTACACCTACCCCCTAACTCCAACCCTAAACCAAAACCTAAACCTTACTCTTAACCTTACCCTCACCCTTACCCTTACAATTAACCTAACACTAATTCTACATTTACTCCTAGAACTGGATCTAACCTTAAACCTAATTTTAAAGCTTACCCTAACCCTAACACTAACCCTAAGCCTAATGCTAAAACCTAAACCATTTCCTAAGCCTAACCCCAACCATAATCCTAACTACTCCCAACCTAACACTCACTCTAACCCTAACACCAATCCTAAACCTGACCTGAACAATAAATCTAACGCTAACAATAAACTTAACAATTACCCTCCCCTAACTCTAACCCTAACCCTAACCCTAACCCTAACCCAAACCCAAACCTTACCCTAAGTGTAACTCTAACCCTAAACCTGACCTTGAACCTACCCCTAAACCTGACACTAAACCTAGCTGTAACATTAACCCTCAACATAACTCCAAACCCTACTCCTAAACCTAAAGTTAACCTTAACGCTTACCATGACTATAACCCTAGTTGTAACTGTCAGCAGAAACCAAACCCAAGCCCTAACCCTGCTCAAGCACTTCCTTCTCAATTTTGGCACAGCAAGCACTTTTCCTTCTGCATTTTGACCCAGAAGGCAAGCAGCCTTTTGGATTTCAAACATGGAAGCCTCCTTCCTCCTTTATTTTGGCACAGAAAGAACTCTCCGTTATGGATTTCTGGCCTGCAAGCCCACTTCTTTCTGGGTTTATGCCCAGCAAGTTTCATCTTTTGGGTTTGTGGCCCAGCGTGCCCTCTTTATTCTGGTTAGAGACCCAGCAAGCACCATTCTTTTTGCTTTGTTGCACAACATGCCTGCTTTTTTCTGGGTATGGACCAGTAAGCCAACTTCCTTCTGTGTTTCAGTCGAGGAAGTTCCCTTCTGTTTGGGTTCTGGCTTATGACGCCCCTATTCTTCTGGGTATGGATCAGCCAGCTCCCATTCATACTGGGTCTGGGCACGGGAATGCCCATTCCTTCTGCCTTTCGGCCCAGTAAGACTGATTCCTTCTTCAGTTCAGCCCAGAAGGCACCCCCCTCCATTTGCGTTTCTGACCAACAATCATCTTCCTTCTAAGTTTCTGTCCAGCAAGCCCCCTTCCTTCTATGTTTGGCCCAGAAATGCCTCTTCTTTTTGAGTTTCTGCCCCGCAACATACCTTCCTTCTGCTTTTCTGTCCACCAAGATCCCTTCTTGTGGTTTCTAGTCCAGCAAGCATGTTGTTTTCTGGGTTTCAGTTCAGCAAGACTCCTTCCTGCTTGTTTGCTCCCCAGCACGTCAACTTTCTTCTGTGCATGGCCTTACAAGCTCTCTTCCTTCTGGGTTTGGGAGCAACAAATCCCTTCTTTATTAGTTGTGGCACAGCAAGGACCTTTCCTTCTGGCTTTGGGCCCAGAAATTCACATTCCTTCTGGCCTTCAGACCTGTAAGCCTCGTTCCTTCACTGTTTCAGCACAGCAAGTACAATTTCATCTGGCTTTGGGCTGAGCGTGCCTCATTCCATCTGAGTTTCTGTCTAGCGAGATGCATTCCTTCTTGGTTTCTGTACAACAATGTCTTTTTCTTATGGATTTCTGCCAAGCAAGCCCCCATCCTTCTGCATTTCACCCCACCAAGCTCTCTTTTTTTGCTTTGTGGCCAAGCACGCCCCTTTCTTCCAGTTTCTGACCCAGCTCTGTGGAACAGCACACCCACTTTTTTCTGGGTATGAACCAGCAACACATATTCCTTCTGGGTTTCAATCCAGCAAGACCTATTTCTTCCGGGTTTCAGTCCAGCAACACCCATTTCTTCTCGGTTTCTATTCAGCAAGGCTCCTTCCTTCTGTGTTTCAACCCAGCAAAACCCTTCTTTCTGCTTTGGGGCCCAACAAGCTTCTTCTCTGCATACCTGCTTTTTTCTCGATATGGACCAGCAAGACAACTTCCTTCTGTGTTTCAGTCGAGGAAGCATTTGAGGAGCATGTTGAGCAGAGCATGGAGTTGCCCTGCCAGAAAGAAAACAAGGTGAAGTCCAAATCGCGCTTTACCGGCTTGTGCAGAGAAACCCCCTACGCATCGCAGGAAAGCAGCCAGCTGAAGTCGCTCTTTCACACTGGGCTGCAAAAGACCAGCGCGAAGTGCTGTTCTCCACGAATGCCGCTTTCTTACGCGAAGAGCGAACTAGGGCAATTCAGTAGCTGAAAAAGGGCGACTTCTCCCGGCTGCTTTCCTCCGAGGACGGGATTTCTCTCCGCAAGCAGGACAGGAGAAATTCAGTCTTCAGCTTGTTTTCTTCCTTTTAGGGCTACTGGAAGGGCCTTTCCCTTCATTTGAAGAGAGAGTGCTTCTTTTCTCCTCCATCGCAACACTCTTAGTTACTCCCATGACAGAGAAAAAGAAGGAAAACTCGCTGTAAGATGGGTGAGGAGCACGTTGCAGCGTGCTAGGAATTGCACTGTCAGAGACAAAACAAGGTGAATTCCAAATCGCGCCTTATTGGGCTATTCAGAGAAAACCCCCTCTTGGAGGAAAGAAGCCGGCCGAGATCGCAATTTCTCATCTGCAATTGACAGGCAAGAATATGACGTCTTCTCTCAAAAATATCAGTTTTCTCACCAGAAATATGACACTTTCTCCAAGAGAAACCAGCTTTTGCAGAAGATATGACGTTTTCTGCAAGAAATTCAGTCTTCAGCTTGTTTTCTCGCAGAAAGCACGACTTTTAGGGCTACTGAAAGCGCCTTTCCCTTGATTTGGAGAGAGATTTTCTTTTCTCCTTCTCCATCGCAACACTCTTAGTTAATCCGATGACAGAGAAAAAGAAGGAAAACTCGCTGTAAGATGGCTGAGGAGCGCGTTGCAGAGCGCTAGGAGTTGCGCTGTCTGAGAGAAACAAGGTGAAGTGTAGCTCGCACCTCAGCCAGCTCCCCTCTTCGGGTGAAAGAAGCTGGCTGAAGTCGCAATTTCTCATCTGCAAGCGACCGGCGTGAATACCTGTTAACCATGAATGCCTATTTCTGTGAGTGGAGCAGACTCGGCCATTCCGTAGCCGAAAAAGCGCGAGGAGCTCCTTGCAGCAAATCAGAAAGAAGCAGCCTTGCTGGACTGAAACTCAGGAGTGACTGAAACAGGTGTGCCTTGCCACAAGGGAAAAGAATGCTGCTTGCTGGGTCCAAAAGTAGAAGTAAGGGGTTGTGCTTGGCCACAGACCTAGTAGAACGGGTCTTGCTGGGCTGAAAGGCAGGAGTTATGAATGCTGTGTCCAAACCCAAAATGAAGAAGGCAGTGCTGGGCTACAAACCGAAACGAAGGAAGCTTGCTGTGCCCACATGCTGAGGAAATGGGCTTGCTGTCCAGAAAACCATATGGAAGAGTTCTTGCTGGCTCTAACCCACAAGGAAAGTGGCTTGCTGGGCCAATATCCTGAGGAAGGGGACTTGCAGGCCAGAAATGCAAAATGGCTGGGACTTCCCAGAAGACGGAAGGGGCATGCTGGGCATAAACCCACAAGGAAGGGGGATTCTAGGTCCAAAGCAAGAAGGAATGTTCCCTGCCATCGCAGAAACCCAGAGGAATGGGGGCTTGGTGAGCTCCACGCCAGCTGGAAGTGGGTTTTCTGGAGGGAAACCCGGAAGGAAGGGGGCCAGTTGACCAAAACCCATCAGGAGTGCTTACTGGGAAGAAACCCAGAAGAGAGTGAGCTTGCCGTGGGGAAACCTAAAACGGAGAGTTTCGATGCCAGAAAACCAGAATACCAGATACACCACCAAATATATGACATTTTTGCAAAAAAAAACAAGTTCTCTCCCAGTACTATGAAACTTTTCCCACCCCAAAAAAAGTTTTGTCACCAAATCATGATATGTTCCCCAGGAATACCAGCGTTCTACCAAAAATAGGACAACTTCTCCCAGAAATACAAGCACACTCCAGAACAGGACATTTCCTGCGAGAAATACCAACTTTCCCCCACAAAACATGAAGTTTTCTGGTTGAAAATGCGATGATTTCTGGAGAAAACCAGTATTCCTGGGAGAAAATGTCATAGTTTGGGGGAGAAATCTGGTATTTCTGGAAGAAAATGTCATAATTAGGTGACAACACTGGTATTTCTGGGAGAAAATGTCTCCAAGCATGCACACGCCAGAGTTCAAGCACACTCATCATATACGTTCAACATAGGAATATCCATATGTTTTCCTTGAAATTCCTGCCCATTCTGAGAATTTCGATACATATGAATATCTAGGATAAGATACATGCTGTGTTATGTTGTGTTTCTTGCAAGGGATCTTTGGTGGTACTTGGGTTTCACAAGGAGGTGCTGTCTAACCAACAGGTTGTATGCAAAGTACATCTGGCCCTTTTTTGGTCAAGAAGTTATTTGCAGATGACATTTTCTCCCAGAAATACCGGTTTTCTCCCGAAAAGGTCACATTCCCTGCCAGAAATACCAGTTTTCTCCCCAAAACGTGACTTTTTTTCCTGCCAGAAATACCAGTTTTCTCCCCGAAAATATGACTTTTTCTCCCCAACAGTTCGTTTTCTCACCAAGAATATGACCTCTTCTCCCAGAAATACCAGTTTTCTCACCACAACTATGACCATTTCTCAATGCGATACCAGATTTCCCCCCAAAAATATGACCTCTTCTCCCCGAAATTCCAGTTTTACAAACCGGAAGTACGACATTTTCTCCAAGAGAAACCAGCTCTCGCAGAAGAGATGACGTTTTCTGCAAGAAATACCGGTTTTCTCACCAATAAAATATGACATTTTCTCCCAGAAATACCAGCTTTCTCCAAAAAACAGGACGTTTCCTTTGAGAAATACCAGCTTGCAGCCCAGCGTGATAGAGCGACTTCAGCTTGCTGCTTTCCTCCGATGAGAGGGGTTTCTCTCATCGACACAGCTGTCTTACACCGATTCTTCTTTTTCTCTGTAATCAGAGTAACTAGGAGTGTTGCGATGGAGGAGAAAAGAAACGCTTGCTCTCCAAATCAAGGGGAAGGCGCTTTCAGTAGCCCTAATAGTCATGCTTTCAGCGACAAAACAAGCTGAAGACTGAATTTCTCCTGTCCCGCTTGCGGAGAGAAATCCCGTCCTCGGAGGAAAGCAGCCCGTTGAAGTCGCACTCCTTCTGCTTCTGAATTGCCCTAGTTCGCTCTTCTCGTAAGAAAGCGGCATTCGTGGAGAACAGCACTTCGTGCTGGCCTCTTGCTGCCGTGAATGTGCACCTTCAGCTGGCTGCTTTCCTGCGATGCGTAGGGGGTTTCTCTGCACAAGCCGGTAAAGCGCGATTTGGACTTCACCTTGTTTTCTTTCTGGCAGGGCAACTCCTTGCGCTCCTCAACTCTCTTCTCTCCCATCTTAAAGTGACTTTTCCATCCTTTTCTCTGTATTCTGAGTAACTAAGAGTGCTGCTACTGTGAAAGAGACAAAGAAACGACCAGACTTCTCATGAAGGAAATGAGGAGGCGCTCTGAGTAGCTCTGGGAGAGGTGCTCTACGTGACAAAACACGCTGAAGACAAAAGTTCTCCTGTCCCGGTTGTAGAGAGAAAATCCCTCCTCGGAGGAAAGCAGCCGGGAGAAGTCGCGCATATTCAGCTATGGAATCGCACGAGTCCACTCATCTCGTCGGACAGCGGCACTCGAGTACAACCGCTATTCTCGCCGATTGCTTCCATCCGAGAGACGTCGACTTCAGCCGACTTCTTTCTTCCAATGAGGGGGTTTTCTCTCCATAGCCCAGTAAGATGCAATTTGGAATTCATCTTGCTCTCCCTCCGACAGCACAACTCCTAGCGCTCTTCAGCGGGCTCGTTGCTCTTTTTTACTCCGATGACAGAGAAAAAGAAGGAAAACTCGCTGTAAGATGGGTGAGGAGATTTTCTCTCCGAAAGCTTGCCTCTTCCTCACAGAACGGCATCTTATTCCCAAATTAGGACATTATCTCCCAGAAATGCCACATTTCTCCTATCCAATGACATTATTGCCCGGAAATACAGCCTTTCGCCAAATCGATGACATTTTCCACTAGAAGTGTCCCGTTTCCCCCAAATACATGGCATTTTCTCCCCACAGAAGGAGATTTCATTTATTCATGAAAAACCATGATTCACCCAAAGAGATGACATTTTCTACCAGAAATACAGGTTTTCTTACATATACTTCCTGGCTTTTGGGTGGTTCCCCGTTTCTACAATTCTGAAGCCTGTGACGAAAATGTAGAGATGGGAAAAGCTTCTCTACTAAGACATTTTTTGCATTCTGGGATGAAAAAGAGAAAAATGGAGAGCACTTTCTAGTAAGGCAACTGAATATTCGGGAACCTGCAGATGTGCTGCTATCACGGAGAACGTTATAGAAAGTCGAGAGCGATGGATTCTTGCCAGCGGACAAAAAACCCCTGTTCGGGGGAAAAACAGTAGGCTGAATTCGCACGTTCTCGGCATTGGAATTTCGCTATTTTGCTCTCGTGGGTAGAAAGCGGCACTCTCTGTTAACCGCTACGGAGAGTTTGCAGTTGCTGGCCGGTAAATCGCGGTTCTCCCCGAATGCCGCTTGCAGCCTTCAGCAGCGTCTCGTTTCTCTCGGATGCTGAGAAAGAGCAACTTCAGCCGGATGCTTTTCTCCGACAAGTGAGCGGCTTCTTCTGCGCACATCGCGAAGGAGCGGTTCTGACTTCTCCTTGTGTCCATGCATTCTGCACTACGCTTGCTTCTCATTCTTCTGTCTTTCCCTTTATTCCTAGCAACATTCGTTTTAGTGCGTTTATCCGATTCCACACTTAAGCACTCTGTGATGAAAATTTCAGAAGGGAAAAGCCCCTCAAATAAGGCAGCTAGAAATTCCAGGAGAGTCACACGATGTGCTTTCAGGGAGGAAGTTACAGAAAGTCGAGAGCTGTGGATTCTTGCCTGCGGAAAAAAAAAACCATGTTTTCAGGCAATGCAGTATGCTGAATTCGCACGTTCTCGGCATCACAATTCTGTCATTTCGTTCTCGTGGGTCGACAGTGCCACTCTCGGTTAACCGCTGCGGAGAGTTTGAGTTGCTGGAAACCGCTACATGGTCGCTTTGTGTACAGGCAGAATCCTCCACGCTGTGCTACGTAGGAAGTGCATATATCTTTCTTTCGACTGACAGTTGGCATTCGTAAGGAATACGACCTTACAATCCAAAACACCAAATTACTCAGAAACATCACATTGTCATCGAGAAATACCAGTCTCATTCAATGAATTGGAGCTTTTCACCAAGAAAAGGGACATTTCACATCAGAAATACCAGCATTCTCCAAAAAAAAAAGATATTTTCCAAAGGAATATCACTTTTTCCCCTAATACATGAAAGTTTTCTCTGGAAATAACAATTTTCTGAACTCTTTTGAAAGGAAAGAATCATAACCTAGTGAAAAACGTTGAATTTCAGAAAGAAAACGCCACACGTAGGGGAAAAATATATTATCTGTGAGAAAAATGACAAATATTTCACCTAAAAATGGTATATCTGAGGGAAAATGTCAGTTTTTTTAATTTTTTAGGACAAACAAAACAGCGTTTCTAGAGAAAATCTTTAGCATTTGGATGAAACATTCCAATTAGGGGACAAAATATCATATTCCAGAAAAAGAAATCATATTTCCAACTGCAATACAGTTTTTCTGAAAGAAAATGCCCCATTTATAGGGGAAAAGTACTCAAAGATAAAGAAAGGTATTTCTCGGAAAACGTGTTTCGGGGAGATAGTAGCATACTTGGTTGGAAAATGACAAGTGTTTGTGAGAAAGTTGGGTTTTTGGGGTAAAAGGCCGTGTTTTTAAGAATTAGCAGGAATTTCTGGGGGAATGTATGCCATGTTTGGGAGAAACCTGTTCTTCGCGGGAGAAAAAGTCGTGTATTTGGGAGAAACAGGGTGTTTCTGGGAGAAAAAGCCCGGTATTTGTGAGCAAACAGACGCTAGAGAGGGAAAAGGCCATCTCTTTGAGATCCAAGTGGTATTTCTGGGAGAAAATGCCAAAAAATCTGGGAGGAAGTGTCATCATGAGGCGTGTCATGCAGTCGATTTGGGAGGAAATGGAGGTGTTTGTAAGAGTAGCGGTATTTCTGGGAGGAAATGTCGTCTGTGGGGAAGAGAATGTCCTCTGGAGGGAAGAAAGCAGGTCTTTCTTCCCGAAAATGTCCTCCAACTGGGAGAAACCCTCCTCTCTGGGGGAGAAAAGTGGTCTTTCTGGGAGAAAGTGTCCTCTTCTTGGTTGCAAGTGTCGCCTTTGGTCTTGTCCTGGAGGCTTTTTGGGAGAAAGCGTGTGTCGGTTGTAAGAGAAGGGGTATTTCTGGGAGAAAGAATCCTCGTTTTGGAAGAGAAGGTGAAATTTCCAAGGGAAAAGTGGTATTTCTGGGAGGAAATGAGATAGGTGAGGGAGAGAAGTGGGCAAGGGTGGGAAAGAATGTCTTGTATTGGAGAGCAAGTGTGGTGTTTTTGGTGTGCCAAGAGGTGTCTTGGGGAGAAAACATGGTAAATAGGGGAGACAATGTCCTCTGGAGGAGTGTCAAGTAGTATTTTGGAGAGCCAATGTCAGGGATTTCTCAGCAAAGTGCTGTTTTGCAGAGATAGTGGCATAGTTGTTTGGAAAATGACGTGTGTTTGTGAGAAAGCTGGTATTTTGAGGCAAAAGGCCGTATTTTGAAGAATAAGCAGAATTTCTGGGGGAATATATGCCATCTTTGGGAGGAAACGGGTGTTGTTGGGAGAAAATGTTGTGTATTTGGGAGAACCCGGGTGTATCTGGGAGAAAAGGCCATTTAGATGGGAGTAAGTGTGATCCTGAGGAGCGTCAAGTAGTATTCTTGGGATGAAATGGGAGGTATTCCTAAGAGAAGCTGGTCTTTCTGGGAGAAAATGTCTTCTTTTGGGGGAAAAAGTCCTACTTTGGGGGGCCAAAGTTGGTATTTCTATGACAAAATGCTATCTTGATGGGAGTAAGTGTGATCTTGAGGAGGGTAAAGCAGCATTTTTCTTAGAAAATGGGAGCTATTTCTTTGAGTAGTGGTATTTCTGGGAGAAAATGAGCTCTCTTGGGGATAAAAATGGTGTATGTGTGATGAAATGCCACATTTCTGGCAGTAACTGTCCTCTTGAGGAGTGTAATTTTTTATATCAGGGAGGAAATGGCATGTATGCCGAAGAGTCCTGGTATTTCTCGGAGAAAATGTCCTCTTTTTAGGGAAAATGTCATCTTGAGGATTGTATATGAAGAATGCTTCATATATTTAAGAGACAACTGGTATTTCTGGCAGAAACACATTTGGGAGATGAAACGGCCGTCTGATTGTTAGGAGTGTGAAGCAGTGTAATTGGGAGGAAATATGGAGTATTTCTAAGAATGCTTGTATTTCTGGGAGAAAAGATGGTATTTGTGGGGGAAAATGTCCTCTCTTTGAGGGAATGCTGGTATGTCTGGAAGGAAATCTATTTTTGGAGGAAACTGTGATATGAAGTATTGAAAAGTATGACGTTAAGTATCATCCTATGGAGTGTGAAGTAGTACTTGTGGTAGAAAATGTCATCTGTTTGGGAGAATGGTGGTATTTGTGGGAGAAAAGATCATAGTTTTGTTAGAAAACGTCACCTTGGGCATTGTCATGTAGTATTTTGTGGATGAAGCGTGAAGTATATCTAAGAAAAGCTGTATTTCTGGTAGAAAACTTCATCTGTTTGAGGAGAAGGCTGGTTTTTCAGAGAGCAAGTCTCCTTCTCTGGGGAGGAGATGTCCTCTTTTGGATGGCCAAGTAGTACTTGTGGGAGGAAATGCCATGTATTTGGGAGAAGGGTGGTATTTGTGGGAGGAAATGGCATAGGTCTGGAAGCAAGCGTCCTCTTTAGGATTGAAATGTGATAGTTGTGGTGGAGAATGTCATGTGTTTGGGCGAAAAGTAGTCTTTCTGGGAGATAATGTCATTGGATTGGAGAAAGCTGGTATTTCTGGGAGCTAATGTCTTCTTTTTGGAAGCAAATGCCGTCCTTTGGGTGAAAAGCGGGCATTTCTGGGAGAAAATGTCATCGAATGGGGAGAAAGCTGGTATTTCTGGGCAAGAATTTTGTCTGCTTGGGAAAAACTGGGTATTTCTGGGAGAGAATGTTCTCTTTTTGGTAGAAATTGTCCTCTGTTTTGGAGAAAGGCGGTGTTTCTGGAAGAAAATCTCATGTGCTTGGGCAAAAGCTGGTATTTCTGGGAGAAAATGTCCTCTTTTTGAAGAAAATGTCATCTTGAGGATTATAATGTCGTATTGTTTGGAGAAAGCATGAGGTATTTCTAAGAAAAGTGGTATTCTCAGGAGACAGGATCATCGTTCTGGGGGAGTGGGAGTGAGGTGGTATATTTGTGAATAAGCTGGTATTTCTGGAAGAAAACATCCTCTATTTACGAGACAACTGGGCTTTGTGGCAGAAAATGTCACCCCTCTGGGAGATGAAAGGGCCGTCTGATAGTTAGGAGTGTGAAGTAGTAGAACTGGGAGGAAATGTGAAGTCTTTCTAAGAGAGCTGGTATTTCTGGAAGAAAAGATGGTATTTCCAGGGGAAGATGTCCTCTCTTTGAGGGAATCAAAGGAAGGAAATCTATTTTTGGAGGAAACTGCAATAGGAAGGATAGAAAAGTGGTATTTCTGGGAGAAAATGTCCTCTCTTTTGGGAGAATGGTGGTCTTTCTGGGCAAAAATAGTGCATTTCTGGAGGGAAATGTGGTCTTTTGAGTTGCAATGTGGTATTTCTGGGAGAAAATGCAATCGACATGAGAGAAAAGTGGTACTTTGGGGAGACTCTCTCCTATGTTTGGCTGCAAATGTCACCTGGAACAGTTGAAAGTAGTATTTTTTGGAGAAAATGTCAGTTCTTCTGAAGAAAAGTGCTGTTTCTGGAGACTCTGCCATCTTTGGTTGGAAAAGGTCCCATGTTGGAGAGAATGCTAGTATTTCTGGGAGAGAAGAGCATCTAGTTTTGAAAAAGCAGGGAGTAGTGAGAGGAATGGTGCTAGTGTTTGGGGTGAAAACAACATCTGGAGAGGATGAGCATGGTGTTTCTGGCAGCAAAGTTGCTGTATTTCAGGGAGAAAAGTGGTCTTTCTGGGAGAAAATGTCATCTGTTAGGCAGAAAGCTGGTCTTTCTGTGGTCCAATGCCATCTTCTTGATGGAAAGTATCATCCTGTGGAGTGTGAAGTAGTACTTGTGGGATGAAATGCCATCTCTGTGGGAGAATGGTGGTATTTTGTGGAGATAATGTCATCTTTTTGGAAGAAAGCTGTTTTTTCTGTCAGAAAATGTGATAGTTTGGGCTGAAAATGACATATTTGGTATTGGAGTGTTGTATTTTTTGGAGAAAAAGGAAACTGATATTTCCGGGAGAAAATATCATGTATTTGGAAGAAAAGTTCATGTATCTTTGATAAAGCTGGCATTTCTGGGAGAAAATGTCATCTATTTTGGAGAATGCTTGTATTTCGGGGAGAAAACATCGTATTTTTGGAACAAATGGTCATATTTCGGATTGAGAAGTGATCTTTCTGGAGGAAAATATCATGCATTTGGGAGGGAGAGCCTCCTCTTCTCCAGACTGAACAATCCCAGCTCCTTCAGCCGCTCCTCGTAAGGTCTGTGCTCCAGACCCCTCACCACTTTTGGCACCCTTCTTTGAACCCGCTCCAGGGTTCATACCGCTGATGTCTTTCTAAAAGGGCTCCTTGTTCCTTTTAACCCCAGCGGCCAGGCTGAGTTCAAGCTGGGCCTTTCGGATTTTCCCTCCACACATCCCAGCAACTTCTCTTTCGGAGTCACCCGTCCCTTCTTCCACTGGACGTAGATTCTCTTCTTCTCCCGGAGCCTCAAGAATCGCTCCCTGTTCATCCATCCCCGCCGGTCTTCTTCCCCGCCGGCTCATTTTGCTGCTCAGGGGGACAGCCAGCTCCTGCGCCTTTAAGACTTCCTTCCTGAAGAGCCACCAGCCGTCTTGGACCCCTTTACTCTCTAAGAGGGAAACCCAGGGGATTCCCCTACTAGCCTTCGCAATAATCCCAAGTCTCTTCAAGGACACTGACGTCTCCTGCCACAAGACCCACCTCCCACACCTACTGCTGCAGCCATAGGCAATGTGGGCTGCGCTCACACTCTGACTGCCCTCCCTGTTCTCGGTGGGCAGTAACACCCTTTGCCCGCCTCTTCTCACCTCTTCTCACCAGACACCTTAGCTGGGCTGCTTTTAGCCTCGCAGAAAAGGCACAAGGTTAATCTCACAGATAAAGAGTGAGCAGTGCTGACTCCAACCGCTGCCACAAGCTGCCAGCGGCTGCCAGCCCCAGCACTGGCATAGTGCATATCCTGGCTTCAAAAAAGCCCTACCAAGAGCATTTTGGTCAGCCTTTTTCCTTTTAGGTCCCTTACCCAGAGCGGTCTTACATATACAAATACAGCATTTTTTCCCCAAATACCAGACACCTCGCAAATAGACATCATTTTTCAAAACAGTATGCTATTACCTCCCAGAAATACCAGCTTCCTTAGAAATACCATCACAATTTCTACCAAAAATACTACACTACACTCTCAAGATTACACTTACTCCCATCAAGATGGCATTTTGCCAGAGAAGTACCAGCTTCTGCGCCCCAAATAGGACAATTTTCTCTCCAAAACAAGACATTTTCTCCCAGAAATACCACTTCTCTTAGGAATACCTCCCATTTCATCCCAAGAATACTACTTGACGCTCCTCAGGATCACACTTACTCCCATCTAAATGGCCTTTTCTCCCAGATACACCCGGTTTCTCCCACATACACGACATTTTCTCCCAACAACACCCGTTTCCTCCCAAAGATGGCATATATTCCCCCAGAAATACCAGCTCATTCTTCAAAAATACGGCCTTTTGCCTCAAAATACCAGCTTTCTCACAAACACACGTCATTTTCCAAACAACTATGCCACTATCTCTGCAAAACAGCACTTTGCTGAGAAATCCCTGACATTGGCTCTCCAGAATACTACTTGACACTCCTCCACAGGACATTGTCTCCCCTATTTACCATGTTTTCTCCCCAAGACACCTCTTGGCACACCAAAAACACCACTCTTGCTCTCCAATACAAGACATTCTTTCCCACCCTTGCCCACTTCTCTCCCTCACCTATCTCATTTCCTCCCAGAAATACCACTTTTCCCTTGGAAATTTCACCTTCTCTTCCAAAACGAGGATTCTTTCTCCCAGAAATACCCCTTCTCCTTACACACCCGCATCACACGCTTTCTCCCAAAAAGCCTCCAGGAACAAGACCAAAGGCGAACATTGC
>JADANK010000531.1:0-99759 GCA_021292215.1 Lophura nycthemera
GAGGGATGGGGGAAACTTCCCACAACATGTAGGGGACCCCATTTTTCAATGATAATTGAAAAATCATAATAAAGGGATCCCGCAAATCCTGGGACGTGCCCTGGAATCGTTTCCTCTAGGGGGGTAGTGTTCTCACTCTAGAACCATTTACAGAATTTTTAAATAAAGGACATAGTGTAAGTTGCAGTATATTCTGCTTGTCCGCCTGGCTCGCCAAGTATATAATCAATGTAAATTACACAAAGGAATATTATATAATGAAATAATATTAAGATGTTATAATAATGAAAAAAGCAAGAGAGTTAGGCACAGTAAGACAAAGAGAATAAATAGGATGCTTACCTGTGTTATGGGCTTGCTCGGAAACTCAGGGAAGATCTTCCAAAGACAGAAGAAAGCCTTTCCCCCCACGGTAGTCAGCTCTTAAATGGGTCGGAGAGGTGGAGTCAGGCTCCCCCTTCCGGCAAACAAGGTGAATTGCCTTCACCCTGGCTCCCAGGGCTACTCATTGCTCAACCTCAGGTGATTAATCAGAGGTTCAGGCCGGCCATATTCCCATCAACACCCAAGCCTTCCCACAGGTTGCCTCAAGGAGATCTTCCCCCAAGTTTGTAAAATACCGGGGATTGCCCCCACCCAAGTGCAGCTGAACAAGAGGCCTTGTCAACAGTCCTTCCTGATCAGGTGGCCGTAGTAACCCCCAAACAACCTTTGTTGGAACATCTTTGATTTTTATACACAAGCCTTGACTTATATGGCGGTTTTTTCAGACGAAGCCTTTCACTATCTATCCAGTTCCTAACATAAGGGCAATTCTGCCACCCCCTCCCTACCCTTCTATCCCTTTCTGAAAAGCCGAGTCGTCATCAGGGTATTCATCCCCCATGTTTCTGGGAGCAATTAGGTCAATTCCCCAATTCACCACGGTTTTCTAACTCCTTCTTTTATTTCCATGCTACATGCATTGGTATAGAGGCACTTCAGCTTAGACGGCCTCGTTGCCTTCTCAAGGAGCCCTCCCATGCCCCTCCAAGAAAGTCGGGTTTTTTTCCTTACTGCCCCCAAGGTGCGTGGGTTCCCACAACTTCTCTGTTGCCTAGTAATCCCCTTCCCCCATCAATTAGTTTAAAGTCCTGACTAGCCCAGCCACACGTTTCCCAAAATATTTGTGGCCCTTACATCAGCCCCGTCTGCTGTCACATTTCCCCCCTTTTTTTCAAGGCGCGCCCCAAGCCATAGTACCCAAACCCTGAGTTGTGGGGGAAGATTAACTGTGAGCAAAGCAGCAAGATTTACAGACTCCCTTGAAGACCCAATCCTGGAAACCTTGGGAGTTGAGTGTAGACAGAGAGCAAATGGTTCGTTTTGCACTAAGGGAAACAGGAGGTTCTTTTTGTATGCATTGTTAACCTTACCAACTTAAAAACCTTTCACCTTATCACCGGGGTTTTTGGGAGAAGCTAGGCTAATTAACTGATTAGAGGGACAGAATTCCTGGCTTTAAGGAATGGTAAAAGATGTATGTTGAACACAATAAAGCAGAACTACTTGGAGAACTATTCGGAGAACTATTCAGAGAACTATTCTGATGCTATGAGAAACTGTGAGAGCTTTCTAACTCGACTGAGCACCGACAATTGGCACCTGAACAGGGACCCGAAGCTGGGCCTGAGTTGAAGACTGACCGGTCCAGAGTGCGCTGAGAAAAGTGCGGAGCACGCTGAGAAAAGCATGGCAGGTGCTGAGAAAGGGCACGGAACACACTGAGAAAAGTGTGGCAGGCGCTGAGAAAGGGCACGGAACACACTGAGAGAAGCGTGGCAGGCGCTGAGAAAGGGCACGGAACACACTGAGAGAAGCGTGGCAGACGCTGAGAAATGCGTGGGTGCGCTGAGAGTAGCACCACAACCTGAAGATTCATCATCCCTGACAGCTCTGATTGCCTTTCTCCAGACGAAGGTAGGCCATTGCGTTACCATGGGGAATAATATGACCTCAAAACAGAAGAATGTCCTAGTTACTTTTCAAATTATTCTTAAAAATGCCCACTGCCATTTTACAGCAGAAGCTTGTATGGGCTACCAAGAGTAACCCCTCGATCACAAATCAGACAAGAAGTGACGGGTTTGTCCCCTCCTGATCCACACGCAACTGTTGGGAGGGAGGCTAGGAAAGCTGGAAAGACAGATAGGTTGATGTTTCAGGACTTTTAACTCTTGACTTAAAATACTGTTTTTTCACCATCTCTCTGGACCCCCAGAATGCTCCTAGGTTTGCTTTTTCGTCCTCTCTGTAAAGCATCAGCGCCAGCCCAACAGCCCAACCATCATTGAATGGTATTACCTCAGGGCATGAAAAACAGCCCTACAATCTGTACAGATAATGGCCCGGGATGTATATCCTAGAAAGTATTGCGGTATTACAAGATAAGCCATAGTTGAGCATACCCATAGCATCCTGAAAGTATGCTACTTAAGCAAAACAGAAGGAATGGAAAAGGCACTTCCAGCAGGAAGGCTTGCTAAAACTGCACACGTATTGAACTTTTTAAATCAAGAATGTGAATACAGAGGACAACCAATAGCCCTCATTTCATTTCAGTTAATTAGGAAAGACTGAATATTAATGGAAAAACTGTGATACTAGTAAAGAATCTGGAATCAGGTCAATGGGAATGCTCATTCCCACTGATAATTTGGAGGAGAGGAAGAATCTTTAGGATAAACTGTACTGGTTATTGTCACTCTCTTTGTGATTGTTAAATGTTTATGGCATATGAAAGTGAAATGTACAAATGGTAGTATGGAAATGTAATGTATAACTGGTATATGGAAGTGGGGAAATGTTAACAATCTACAGAAGTCGTAACTGTTAATTCTATAGGCAGGTAAACATTAATGCTATATGGAAGTGGAACTTCTAATGTACATGGAACGTAAAATTGAGGGTACAATAGTGGAATTGTGAAAAACAAAACAAACAACAACAACACAAAAAAACCAAAAGTTTTTTTGTAACGAAGAACAGTGACCGATGAAAATATTAAAGTTTGTGATCTGCTCTAGCCACCAGCAGGAAAGTGCCGACAAGGAGAACACATCCCCCGCAACCTGCTCCTCCCCCCGCTGGTCCTCGGAATTTGTAAACAAACGAGTTTCGTGCGATATGGGACAAAAACAAAACATGGGAGCGAGAATAGAACTTTATCTTGCAGAGATTAGGAAACACTTGCTATCCCTTGTTAGCACGGGGAAAACGCGTCTTAAGAGGCAGGAGCTGAGAGGCAGGCTCTAGGACCCAGAGCATCTCATTCCGGAAGAGCTGTGAGGGGGGGCTGGTGCAGAGACCAGGCCGGGATCTGCCCTCCTTGCCCAGAAAAGTGTTAGCTGCAAAACAGCAGCTACTGGCTTTTGGTAACGATGCCAAAACAGTTAAGGTATGCGGAGAAATTAAGTTAGCGACGGCCTTATAGCCACCGTGCGGAATTTGTCGTAACCCGCTGAAGCATACTAATTGGTGTTCTTACTCCCGTAAGCGATGAATTGTACCATAAGGGGAAACCTATTGGCAACAGTGAGGATGTTCTACATTGTTAAACATTACAATTTAGTATTAGGTACAACAGGTGTAGGTATGGCAACATATTTTTGTGGATGCCAATATCATCGAACCTTTACTAGGCACAGATTTACTAAAAAACCATGCCAAAAGTGAAAAAAGTAAAGGAAAATTGAATTTAGGTAAAGAAAAAAGAACAGTTAATAAAGGTGCTTAGTTTAGGCATTAATTCACTTACCCCTGCTGGGACCAGAACACAGACGAAAGTAACGGGATCAAGTTGTATACTGTAGCTGTTGGGTCGTAGAATTTCTCCAGGTTAGGGCCTAAGAATGCAGGCACCAATAGCATCCAGAATAAGCAGGGAGCTCAGCTGCGTTTGGATTTTATTAACACCAGTCCTCTCTCAGTTCCTTCAAAGACTATGCGATGGCATGATAGCTACCAAAAACAACGTAAAGAGGTCATGCATAACATTAACAAATTCGCTTACTCAACTTTCTCAGAGTAATGGCTATCGAGTATTCTTCCACAAAAAAGCGCCCAAGGTCGACCACAGAACCAACAAGTAACCATTTCGTTCTGGAACTCGCATGTGGGATCCCGAACCCTAGGAAACAGTGAGGACGGAATACAACCAGGGACTCCGAAACCTCAAACAGCTAAGGAGCTCCAGATTTTCCGAGCGATGAGAGGTTGTTACCGCCTACAACTATGGAATCTTGGTTAACGCCCCTCTATGCCCTTTTGAAATACTGTCCCAAGGTCCTCATACAGGTTGAGGACAAGAAGACAAATCAGAGAACGGGTTTGTTTAACTGTTTAACTGTGGCAATTGAACAGACTCCGTGTTAGTGCAGAAACAAAAAAACTTTTATTGCGGGGTGATGAACTTTGACACAATGTGCATTGGTCAAGTGCCTTATTAAACGGGACCCTCTTGCACGTTTGGCGAGTGCTGGATATTCCCTCCTGTGCCATGAAGGAAGAGGTTGCTGCGTGGCTGGTAGCTGGGACTCATCCCTGGTGCAGTCTCATGCTGCGGACCCGCAGTCTTTGTTGTTGAGGTGTTCTGGACCGAGGCACCGACTCTGTCAGCCTGTATGCTCAAGTCCCATTGTACCTCCAGCCTGGCGTCTCCCAGTAATAGGTTTGATGAGGTATTAGATGAGCTGTTCGAATACGTTCATGTAGTCCAAAAAGAATCTTTCTGGTTGACTAAGGCATCCTGCCGCCAAGTGTATGCGGCAATGCGCACTATTCCATATCACGGTGCCACTGCCAGAAGGACAGAAATAGCCCCACGAAAAGTCTCACTCTCTTTTTTCTGACGAGGAAGAGACATCAGGGGCCTTCCAATCTGTGCGACAGTTAAGTACTCCGTCAGCAGCCGCTCAGCGGTCGATTAAACCATGTGCCGCCCCCACCGTGCCCTGGCCCCGGCTTGCCAGTGAACCGTTCCTGCCACGAGGATTGCAAGCTTGGATGTGGCGCTCACCCTCCTTCTGTGCAGATCGTCTCCCCCGGCTGTTCACAAACTGCGGCGTACAACATCCTGGTTCCATGTAAAGCGATTGGATCTTCTGTCAATTGGGCAATCTGACATCTGCTCTTTGTACCCATGAACTCATGGTTCCTTGCCAGTCACCTCCACCAAGCCGCCCAGTTTTGGTGGGCTTTGCCCATGGTCTTTATAGGTCACGCACCACCGCAGTGCCGTAGTGTGCAAGCTAGACGTCTCGTGATCATGTCGAAGAGGGTCTGGTCTGGCTTGAAATAGTTACAATCTTTCGGTTTGTCTGCCTCATGTGTGCTGCTTACTGTGTTATCACCTCTGAAGGTCTTTTCTTGAGTCGCGGCATAGAATGTCTTTATTTTCTCCCGATATATACATGTTAACGAATTGAAGTAAGGGACCTTGGACCAATTACATGAGGACTTGCGAAAGTATATAGAAAACAGGAATTGTGATAAGAAGAAATTGGGAAGAACAGCCCAAGACCGTAGCTCAGTTGACTAGCGCAAGGACCTGGCCTGGAAGGACCCAGATGAGTTTTGTCCACCAGTGAGACTGATGTGCAGTGTGCCACAATGCAGGTAAAGATGTTGTTTTCTGCGATGCTTGGTAGAATATTGTGTTGCCTCTCCTCTGTGCTTGGCATCAAGATTACCCCCCATAGTTGATTTTTGTAACCGTAGTACGAGCTACGGTCAACAAGAAAAAGCTTATGAATTAAATAAAAATGGAGCTAATGGGTGTTAAAGCAAGAAAACAATGGGATGGCTAGAAAGCGACTGTAGCTGCTAAATAACTTTTCTGTATTTTGTTTTGTAGAGAGATCGAATTTATCGGGCTAGTTCTTATTTTGCCGAGCAGGTGCGTTCCACCTGAGTGACTCTGTCTCATGCCACGCGCCCATGCAGAATGTGGAGCACAAGTGGAAAACATACCTTGCAGACCCTGAGAAGAAGAAAAGCTCGGAGAGAAGTCTGCCATGGGTGAGATGAGATAGAAAGGAAAAGTGATCTTTGAAGCAGGGGGCGCCCCTGCTGGCACTGCTTCACATCCACCACCCGAATGTATCTTATCTGTCATTTCAGCAGTTGCAGTCTCTTAAGGGGTCAATAAGTAATAATAAATTAGCTTAGAACGTTTCCCATTCCACTTATGAATTGTCTAAAAAACTGCCTTGCTGAGATGTGTTATATCAACTCAAAAAATCATGACCTCCTTTGTAACTTGTGTTTAGTGTGTTATCAATCGAGGCTTTGATTGAGTTTATGCTGATATGTTCTTAATTCTAATTAGTGCTATTATTTTATAGTGTGGTAACCGTTTGTTAATTAAAAAAAAAAAAGGTGGGGGAGGGGGAAGTTGTTAAAGGGGATAGAACGCTTAAAAAAAGGAAACTTGTGAATGTATATCAGTTTGTGAGAAACTTGTAATAAAAATCTGGATTTGTTCATATCCACATGGCCCTACAGGACTGCGGTGGACCGAGAGTGCCTGCATAGAAAGCTGAAAGGAAGTTCACGCTGAAAGAAGTGCTATGCCGAAAGAAGCAATTCCTGTGCGCAGGACAGACCTGCTTTTCTCTGGATGAAGGAAGAGGTCCCCAAGATGGATGGGAATCTTTCAGGCGTTCTCTTAGGGGTTTTTCAGAATTGCTACCTGTAAAGTCAATGAAAATCTATAACGGAATATTATCTAATTTAATAATCTTTAAAGCTGTTTTACATAATGAAATAAGAGAGATGTTTAAGGCACAGCGTAGACAAAGAGAATAAATAGGACGGCTTACCGTGCCGTGGGCCCGCTCAGGAAACTCCAGTGGAGTGGATCTTTCAAGAGAGAGAGATCCTTTCCCCATGGTAGTCAGCTTTTAACTGTGGTCTAGGTGAGAGGTTGGAGCCGGCTCCACCCCTTCCTGCAGCCACCGGTGAATGCTTTCACCTGTTGCTTCCCAGGGCTGACTCATTGCTCACCTCAGGGACTAATAGAGGTTGTAGGCCATGACTCAGCATTCCCATACACTCCACCCCCTCCCGGCATGAACCAATGATCTGGTTGACTAATGGGTAAGCTTTTCCTCAACAGAGACCCCCTATATCACGCCGCTTATATCAATTTGTATCGCCGACGCAATGTTGGTACATTCAAGACAGGGACGATGGTTGAACGTGATTTTTCTTGTATGGCCCGTGTTCGATGAAGTTATTCGAGGCATGCGCGTCGTCCCGGTGCAGGTCCGTCTTATGTTTCCATCAGTCCATATAGGCATCACGTGTGTCGCACGTTGATCTGGCTGTGTAACACTTGAACGGCTGGGGAATCCGAAGTGCTCGAAGACCCAGGGATTTTAATACTACGACTCAGACACAGCCTGGTACCGCGGAGGCAGAATACTGGTCTGCTCTCCAGGGCAAGATTTACAGGCCCGTAGTTCTATCCTATGGGTAAACCCTTCCGCTTGTCCGGGGCACGTCCCGGCCGCCTTGTACCACACCTTCTGGCCAGATATCTGTGGCTGATAAAACTATGTCAGGCACCAATGGAGGTGTCCTGATCTGCCATAGGGACATGCTGGGGGTCCCTTTAGCAATGAAGGGAATCGGAGTGTGACGCACCACTCTCAGTAGGCCACGACCTATACTGGAGGGAAAGGGGTACTACTGAGCCTCCCACCGCCAACAAATCTCCCCCAAGGTGCAAGTAGGCCACACCACCGGGTCCTTACCTGCACCTTCCAAGGGCGCCAATTTTATCCTATGGGTTGCCTGGTTCCTAAATTCTCAGTGGGCAGGGAGCAGTACCTTATTTTCTTGCCAATCTGGAGTCTTACCTGATAATCAGTGCCCGTAATTTGGATCCTAGCGGGGTGGCCATGTTGTCCTGATAGCATTCTCAGGGCACTTTGGGTTGCCATCTCGGGGTCTTTCATCAGGTTCCCGGCAACTGGTTTCATAAGTCTTTTCGTCCCTTCCATCCCCTCGCAGGGGAGCTGCGGCGAGTCTGTCTTCAGGGCAGCCTTAAAAATAACCTATTATAACCGTTCAAGAGGCCCATCCCCCGTTGGAGTATAGGCAGTGTTCGTGAATCGCCATTCGAGTTGTTTTCTTCTGCCCAGCGCTGTATTGTTTGCACCAGTAAACAGAGTCCCTGGTCGTCTCGATGCCTTGAGTGTTCCCGTAGGCAGGGACATCAGTTTAGTCAGTTGCCTTGATGGTAATGCTGGCTTGCTTTCGGAAACTGGATAGGCCTGCAGTAGTCCCACTTGCAGGTTGGCGACGCATAGTCTAGGGCATCTTCTCGCCCCTCAGACCGAGGAAGGGGCCCAAGTAATCGATTCTGCCACAATCGCTGGAGAGGACTTGTGTTCCTCTAGACAAGAGGGCTGTCGTTTCGGCAATGACTCGGTCTCATCTTAATGAGCAGAGCATCGCAATCCTGGCCTGCACTGGCGATGTTTCAGGTAGTTGTATGGGCAGCCCCCCATGCTTTAGCAGTGCCCACATGTCTTTGTCCTTGATTTGCCGTGAGGTTCTGCCTTTGTAACCACCCGGGCGATGTTTCTGAGATTGCGGGTGAGTTCCTCAATCCAGCGAATCGGGCCAGGTGTCAGCTTCATCATTTCCCGGTGACTGTAGGGGCTGATGACAGAAACATGTAGACACATTATAGTCCTGTGTTTGACTGTATTCCTATGTCTAACACATGTCTTTGCCCCGATTGTCGGTCTGTTGATATAGTCCATTCCTGAGGCCCACTGTGACAATCCAAAGAGTGAGCCCCCGGACCAGCCCAACTGTCTGTACAGATCTTCAGGATACCATCACGGGTCCTTGGTATAAACCCTCCACACGGCTCGCAGTTCTGCCCATTGGCTGCTCTGACCATCCCCCTCGTCAAACCAGTTGTTCTCGGTGACGGATGGTTATGCTATCGCACTCCACCTTGCTCGGGTTTTTTTTTGGGTGCCCTTGCTGCGACCCATCTGTCTACCAGGCATTCTCCGGGATAGGATATTCCCCTCCGAACGGGACTCTCTCTGGTGGAGCGACCAGTGTTTCTTTTGGTGCATCACAGTGATAGGACTGGCCTCGGATCTTCTGAAGCTTTCTTTTAAGGGGTGATGACGACAGACTGCTCCTTTGGCTGAGGTAAAAGCAACCCAATCGTTGCCCACGTTTGTGCTGCTTGGGGCCACCCCTGTCTTAGGAAGGTTGGGTCAGATCTTCACCCACCCCTGAATCGGCAGACAGAGTGGTCTTTACCATAACTTCAGCCTTCTGGGTTATGGCTCTACTGCCTGAATGCCTGAATAGGCAGCCAATAACTGTTTTTTTCACTCATTACTGTATTCTTTCTTCTGCTCCATGCCAGACCTGAGACCAAAAAAACCATGGGTCCGGACAGAACTCTGGGTTTGCCACAGCGGCCCCAACCCGCCATCCTTGCAGTAACGTGAACGTCCAACTCCGCTGGGGAGGGTAGGATCGGAAATATACCCAATGCCTGTGCTTGTTTAACTGCCAGTATTGCCTGTTGGAAAGCATCTGTTTGTTCTCCCCCCGTCCCATACATGCCCCTTTTTTTGTGAGTCTGCTACATTGGCCCAGAAGCTGCGCTAGGTGATAGCTATAAAGGAACGCCAGACACCCAGTATAACCTAGAAACTCTTGCAGCCTGCTTTGCTGTTTAGCGGGAATGGGAACGCCTGCTGCTGACTGCTGAACCTTATCTATGACAGCACTGGTAGTACTTGGTCTTTCGTGACCAAACTCACCCCAGGAATTTTACGGACAGGCCCGGACTTGCACCTTTTGCGGGATTTATCGCCCACCCTCTCTGTTGTAAATAGGCGGGTTATGAATCTGCCGCCTTGCCCTCCCTACCTGCCCTCCCGTGGTCAGATGTCAGCAGGAGGATCATCGATATAATGCTGATACAGATTAACCATCATCAGTTTTTCCCAATCAGCCAGGTTCACGCGCCACTAGATTGTGACAATTAAAGTGGGTGGTGAATGCACGTACCCCTGTGGCAGGACCTGAAAGTTCCACTGCCTGCCTCCCCACGTAAACCAAATTGATTCTTGCGATTTACTCAGCACTTGGGATTACTGACGAACGCATTTGCCTAAATCCAGGACACAACAATGATAGGTTTTTATCTTTCCCTACTAATGTTATCCATTAGGGAGGAAGCAAATTCATTGGTTACGGCCGGATGAATAGGCCGGTTGTGACCTTTTATGTTAATTCTCTGTATTCTACTGTACGTATCCATTTGCCATCCGACTTCCGCCACTGGCCATATGGGGGGAATTATATGGGCTGTGTGCAGGTCTTATTAACCGCCCACTTTTTCTAGTTCTCGCACTGTTCTCGATATTTATCCTTGCCCACCCGGGAGTCTGTACTGCCTTTACCATAGTAACGGCGTGGTTTCGGCAGGTAAATAGGCCCATGTTTTTCATGGCCTCTTAATATTGCCTGCACCGCCCGGATTATCTGATACATCTCTGTCGAAGTCTGGCACTCCCCCACAGTTGTCTGTCGAGAGCCAGACCCCATAGAATTATCTATGCCCAATATTTACTCCGGACTGGGGACAAATAGATACCTTATTACTCCAGGGGTGGAGACGCCCAACCCCAGTTCAACCATGTTTGGGTACAGGAATCGTCTGTCCCCAACCGCCACAATCACCACTTCGGTCTCCATCAAATTTGGCGGATCTCCATAAATAATTGATGTTCTGCCCGGTATCCCTAGTTGCCATAACCCCTTTGAATTTTTTTCGGGACCAGTAAAATCGTTAATTCTATCATAGGGCCTCCGGTCCCGTTGGAGGCCCTAGGGGACCAACATCCCTCTCACGCCAGAATTGAGCTATGTCCAATTCTTTTGCTTCCGGGTGGCTCAGGCATTGTGGCCCGAGACACCTGAGGCGGCTTTTTTTTCCCTATGAGGAAACAATGAAATCCTCTAAGTTCCATGTCCATTGTTGGCGTTTTTTCTCTAAACCCTTTACCCTGGTTTCTTTAGGGTTTAGCTCTGATGAAATTTTTGGTTATCCTTTAGTTGTTCCCCAGTTGGAGAAGGATAGGTTGGGCTGGCCGTCAATCTTAGCAAATTGGACCCCAGCCGAATTAAATCATTGAACATTTGTTTTCGGGAGGACCCTTATGGGTCCCGATTGAGGAGCTCGGGGAGCCAGTATTTGGTTTTAGTCACCGGCAAGACCTTCGGCTTCTTCTAGTGACCGAAGTTGCGCCTATTCCGCAGATCGTTCGTTTTATCCTAGATCGGCTACCTAAACTGCGCAGCATGCTGGATATGCTTCTTGAGGGGCCACTAGGGGATTTAATATAGAGACCCGAGTGCCATACAGATGGAGGTGGGCTTGTTGATAAACAATAGGTCTATCATCCCCGCTGAGAATTTGACCAGATCCGCGTCCATCACAGGTATTTCATAAATCGGCTTCCCTTACACCTAGCTCAGAATGTAATTTTGAAGGTCCTCCCTGGGGACACATCCCTGTGTGTAAGGATATCAGATTTATTGGGGACCCATACCATCGCAGGCCGCCATTACCAATCACTTATAGACTGGTTTTCCTCATTATATTGATTACCTGCATAAGTCTCTGCCTAAGAGCAGGATGGATGGTTCATTGTGGCCAATTTGGCTATTTCTGGGCCCATTCACCCAGAAACACTTTCTGCCCCAGCATCCCCTGGAGTCCTAAGTATATCGCATAGCTGGTCCACTTACCTAGGATTTTGCTCTGATCGTTGGCTAAGTCCATCAGGTTCCTGTTGCCGGGTATGGTCGGGCTGTTGGCTGTTCCATTGCAAATGGGTTGAACGGGCGCCATTGATCCGGGCGGCACCCCTGCTGGTCTGTCCTGTACCTTTTTCGTTTTTTGGAGTACTAACAGGACGGACTCTCTAGTGCGTCCGTCACAATTGGGGTTTCAAGATCTTATTTAGCTTGTTTATTTCCCTGATCAACACAGTCTGTTTGATTTCAAGCCTGGTTCAATGTTATGAAATTAGCTGACGAACTTGACCCATTGGAGGAGCGTAGAATTGGTTTTTTCCCTGTTTATATTAGGCCCAAGTTCTAGTTCTTAACTTTCGTATCACAATCGGTTATTTTTAAAAGGTTAATTGTGAGATTCACCTAAATAGTATTATTCCTTATTCGGCATTGTTTTTAAAGCATTTACTAGCTTTGAGCACCATGCCCCTGTCAGAACGGCAAGGATAATGTCTTTCTCTAGTGACTAATATATCTTTTCCTAGCCCCTGAAAGTAATCCGCTAGTCGCATGGGGAAACGTTTCCCACAACACGTTAGGGGACCCCATTTTTCAATGATAGTTGCCAATTCATCATATTGGTGGATTCCCGCAAATCCTTGGATCTGTCATGGAATATTTTATCTAGGGGGGAGGTAGCGTTCTCCCCTTGAACTCATTTATGTTAGAATTCAAAAGCAAAGGACAAACATCACTGCGTAAGTTATCAGTATATTCTGCTGTGCCTGCTGGCTCGACAAAAATGTGTTATAACGTCAATGAAAATTATATAAAAGGAATATTATATAGATGTTAATAATTATTAAGATGTTACAATAGTATGCAATATAGTACGAGGTTGAGGCACGCAGCGTGAGCCAAAGAGAAATAAATAGGAGGTGCCTTACCCGTGATGCCCGTGGGCCATACGCTCAGGAACTCCAGGTGGGAGGGATCTTCCAAAGAGAGAGATGCCATACTTACCCCACATGCGTCGTCAGGCTTTTTAAATGGGTCTAGGAGATGGTGAGCCAGGCTCCACCCGCTTCCTGCATGCACAGGTGAATTGCTTTCACCTGTGCTCCCCAGGGCTGACTCATTGCTCTGCCTCAGGTGACTAAGAAGGTTTCAGGCCGGACTCAGCAGTTCCGCTTACAGATAAGAATTTGTTAACATTAGGATTAGTTTGTTCTTATGCTTTTTTCTGTGTTTAAATTTGTGTTTCATGCTTGTTGGCAGCGTATACAAAAAAAATGCTACAGGATGCTATGAACCATGCCTTTTTATTACTAAGAAGGGGAAAGGATGTGGGGGTGGGGGAAAGATGTAACTTTGAGCAAGTCAGCAAGAGAGTTTATCAGATTCCTTGATAGACCCTTCACTGTGAACCTTGGGTAGTCTGGAGTGTAGACCAGAGCGCAAATAGGATATCTGGTTTCGCATCTAAGGGGTCATAGGAAGCGGCCCAGTTATTAAACAGGATGGTTCTGTTTGTATGCATTGTTAACCTTATCACACTTAAGTAAACCTTTCCTCCGTTATCACTGTCACTGTTTGGGAGAAGCTAGGCCAATAAATCTGATTAGAGGGTGACAAGAATTCCTGGCTTGTAGTGAATTGAGTATATAAGATGTAGTGTTGAACACAAATAAAGCAGAACTATTCGGCCGAGAACTATTAGCGAACTATTTCTGATGTACAAGAAACTGTGAGCGCTCTCTATCGATGCTGAGCGCCGACACGGATCTCAATACTCCTACAGGTCGCTATTATAGAACACGCACATGCTATGGTTATAAACGCATAACTAAAACCGAAATGGGCGAGCTTACGTGCTGTGCCCGATCCCCTCTGAGTATCTTTTCTCCCTAACTTCCTTGTTGTTATGGGAGGCTCATTGGTCCCTGCTATAAACCTTGCATCAATTCAGGACTAGTATGAAGTACTGAGTCTGCAAATGTATCTTACAAAGACCTTTGACTGGAGATTGGGAATGGCCCAGTACTATCATATTTGTAGGAAGAGGTTTTATTTTTGTCTTTCCACAGATGCTTGCAGTGTTCGCCCTTGGTGCGGAACCTACCGAACCGAAAATCAACCCGTGGCAAAACATGTGGGTCACCTGGGTTAAATCAACAGGCTGGACTGACTTCTGCTTAGTGCTTGCTTCTGCCACTGATCCCTTTCAAACTTGTTTAATAGGAATGCCATTTCTAAATGATTCTGACTTTTCTACTTACTCCACAGGTAGTTGCAATGTATTAGATACTCCGGGTAATTATTCTTTCAAACTTCTTAGGAGTCTCAATACTACTATACCCTGGGACCCACAGGAGTTGAATCTTCTTGGAGCTCAACAAATCGGTAACATATCCACAGGATAGAAGAAAACATGTTTCATGTTTGATGATTATACACGCTCAGTATGGCAACAGGCTATTAGCAGTTACTTGCTTCGAATCCCTTTCCCTGGAAAACCGCAAGGAAACCAAATATGGACGATAGTATCTCCTAAGCAAGTAGACTATTCAGTACAGGCATGGTGCAAGTATGGTCGACCGGTTTATCGGTCCAATACTATGGTACCAACCACACTAGGAGCAGTTGGGTTTGGATGGAACACCGCACAAATTTTTATCAGCCCACAGAAACCAAAAGCGCTACCCCCGGGGTATTTTCTAATATGTGGGGAGCGTGCCTGGCAGGGTATACCAAGAAATGCCTTTGGGGGTCCATGTTACACTGGTAAACTCACTATATTTTCTCTCACTTTCCAGGAAATGCGTGTCATCTGCTCTAAACGTAGCATAGGTCTACCGCCAGATTGCAACAACAACGTGGAATTATTATCCGTGGCTGCATGGGTAGCTTTAGCTGTCTTTATACCGGGGGCTGTTGCTGGGAATGTGCAAAAAACTATAGCTCGCTTAGCATGCTGGGCAGAAAAACAAGCTAATGTAACCACTGGTATTTTAGAGCAATTATTATTGGATCAAAGTAGCTTACGCCATGCCTTGCTGCAAAATAGAGCTGCCATCGACTTTTTGCTATTAGCACAGGGACACAAATGCGAGGATTTTGATGGTATGTGCTGCTTCAATTTAAGTGACCATAGTGAGTCAATTCACAAGGCCATCACATATTTGAAAGGACATGCACATAAGATACAGCAAGATGTCAGTCCGCTGGACAAATGGCTAGAGGGATGGGGTATTACCGGATGGCTGCAAGGTTTGGTAAAGGAAGGCTTTCACATTCTTCTAATGATTGTTTTAGGTATTATAATTATTAGTATAGCTATCAGAATTGTAAAACACTTGCTCAACAAAATGTCCGCTGCTGTCTTGATTGTGCAAAAAGAAAAAGGGGGAATTGTGGAGGAGTGGTTGATGCAGCTCGGCCATGTTTACCCCTCTTTGGAACATTGCGAGCTAGCAGTCCACGAAAGGGACGGCGCCAGGATGTGAGACGACCATGAAAAAGACTGACGACCATGAGAAAGACTGATACCAGACTTGAAATGACTGGCTTGTGCTTCTTATTGTTTGGTATTGCCTTTTAGCTTGTTGTATTGCAATGGTATAATATAGGGGGTGATTTTCCTGTATTGTTAATGCGATTGAGTGCTTCCTTTATTTTAGTAGTAGATTGAATGTGAATTAAACAGGATTTAATGTTACCAGTGCTGGAATCTACGGGAATAGCTATTTTAATGTATTAGTAACATTCGGTTATAATACTATCAGCTTATCAATTAGCCTTTTTGTGATTTGCAAAGACAAAACCTGGAAAGGAATCCCAGGCAAAGGGATAACCCTGTATTATAGAATGATTAACTTTCTTTCATCCCACTTATCAGGAATTTTAAAATATGACCATGCAGCACCTGAGACAAAGGCGCACACTGAGAGAGCTAACCTTGATAGTTTATTCTGTTTTGCAAGCAGGTGTTCCACTTGGCCTCTGTATCACGCACTGGCCATGCAGATGCAGTGTACAAATGGAAAATACCCTTCAGACCCTGAGAAGAATAAAAGCAAGAGAAAATCTGTGATGGATGAGAGAGGAAAAGTGCACCTTGAAGCAGGGGACACTCTGCTGGCACTGCCTATCGCATTCACCACCACCATGTTCTTTCTGTCTTTTTCTGCAGGTTGTTGTTTCTCGAGGGTCAGTAAGTAATAATGCCCCTAGTCTATCTGGCATGCAAAAGTTGTCTGACTATTAATTCTCTATTAGCCCAAAGGCATAATCATGAGCATTCTAAAAGCATCTGTTGTACAAATCTTAGTGATCTTTCAAAATCAATATATCAGAATATATTAAAGTTGAAGACCTCTTTCAAAGCAGTTAGAGATTAACACAGAATGGTGCCCTCAGGGATTTATTTCCAAGTTGCAGAAAGTTGGGCTGCAGGCCAAACATGTGTTTGTTCTTTTTAGTAGGTTAACAGTATTTCTTGTCATGATGCTATGTTTGCCTTGTCTCTTTTCTCACATTTAGAGTATTGTCAATTGAGGCCTTGATTGAGTTATAATTACCTTAGTGTTATTGTTTTATAGTATGGTAGTAGTTTTGCGAATAAACAAAAAAGGGAGAATTGTGGGAATACAAGAAAAACTGTTCAGAGCAGCAGCTGTGGAGCAAGATAAGCAGCATGAGAACCAAGGACACCTTTAGAAGAAAGAACGTCTCTCGGCTCTGATTGGATAAGCGTCTGTGTGAACGATTGAAGAGTGTTTTGCAGAATGCTCTGTTAACGTGTATAAATAGAGTAGTGCTTAACAATAAAGCAGACTAACAGTTTTTAACCACATTGGTGTGCTATTGTGTCTCCAGGGCGTCTTGAGAGTCCAGAGACTTCCCCACAGTAAACCAGGCATGTTGCCGCTGTTCTTGGGTAAGTTGTTCATATGGAACCCCCCAGTGCCCCATCTGGAAGTTTACTTGGTCCCCTGGGCCAGAGTCCAGGAGACTGTTTCCAGTGTGCACTAGCTCATGCAACGTATGGACCACAGAGTGGCCTGGCTTTGCTCTGTCCTGGATATACCATTTCATTTTCACTATAGTAGCCTCCTGGGCATGACCAATTTTGTGTGTCTGTGCTGGGGTCCATGCCCACTCTAGTACTGGCACAGACATTCTTACTTGTACTTCGTGGCCAGCCGTGCATGCCTCAGTGTCCAGTAAGGTCCAATATGCTGCCAACATTTGCTTCTCAAAAGGGGTATACAGTTCTGTGGACCCCACCAGCTGCCTGGACCAAAATCCCAGCAGCCTCTGTCGTTGGTCCTGCAGATGCCATAGGCTCCATTCAGCCACATCTTGCTCCACAGAGATGTGGAGCTCCACTGGCCCCTGCCAAATAGAGTAGAGTTCCATATGTTCTTGAACTAGATGTTTGACTTCCTCAAATGCCTTAGACTGCTATGGTCCCCACTCAAAGCGGGCATTTTTCTGACTTATCCGATAGAGAGGCCTCAGTGCCCCAGCGAGTCTGGGAAGGTAGGGCCTCCAAAATCCAACTGCTCCCAAAAAATGCTGCACACCACATTTATCATCGGGTCCCTCCCACTCTGCTAAACTCTGTCACATTGCCTTGGGGACCTGTTGTACTCCATCAGACTATACAATACCTAGATATTTCACCTCTTGAGAGGGGTCCTGGATTTTCTTAGAGTTAACAGCCCAACCTCCCTGCTTCAGAGCTAACCACACCCATTGAGACAGGGCTTTCACTACATCCCAACTGGGTCCCTGAATTAGAATATCATCGATATATTGTACTATCTGACAGTCAGGAGAGCTTTGCACCCCCAGCAAAGTCTTATGAATGGCTTGGTGACAGTATGTAGAGCTATGCTTGTAGCCCTGAGGCAACCAAGTAAATGTATATTGATTGACGCCCCCAAGTGAATGCAAATTGATCTTGCGCCTGAGCTGGTATCGGCACAGTGAAAAATATATTAGCCACATCTATTACAACATACCATGTCCCAGAGTGTGCTTGGATCTTATGCACTAAAGTAGCCACCTCCGAGACAGTGGATGTAATAGGCGGGGTCTTACTATTGACTGCACAGTAATCAACCGCCAATCATCAGCTGCCATCTGATTTCTTTACCAGCTACACTGGACTATTGAAGGGAGAGAGAGCATGCCGAATTACCCCCACTTTCATGAGAGAGTTAATGGTATCCTGTATCTCTTTATCTCCTCCAGGAATTTTGTATTGCCATAACCAGACAATGTCCATTGCAATTGGAATAGGTGCCTCATGTGGGATAGTTTCCATGATCACAGAACAGCAATGAATCCACCACGGGATCCCAAATGCCCATAACCAACCTTCTATAGTTCTAAGGTAGCGCTCTGCAGTACATCCTTCCCTAATATATATTCACCCATTTGTGCTATCATAACTCGATATTCTTGTGGATCCCAATTTCCTATCTGCATTTTTATTTTCGTCATAATCCCCAGCACCAGCTGGTCCTCCAATCCCCAAATCAGCTGATTTTCCCCCTTAAATTGCTTTAGTTTCCCTGATAAGACTGTGGCCTCTGCCCCTGAATCTACCAGTGCTATTACCCGTTGTTGATTATTAGGTGACCAATGGATTACACAGGATACAAAAGGTCGGGGGTCCCTTCTAGCCACCTTAGCCCTTGGTCCAGGGGCTTGGTCACACTCCTATTCAGATTTTTCATGTGTCGGTTTGGAGTGCCCCAACGACTCCTAAGGGTACCCAGTGGTTATAGGAGGTGGAAACGCAGGGAGTTCCAGATTCATAGAATCGTCATAGAATCATAGAATCACCAAGGTTGGAAAGGACCTACAAGATCATCCAGTCCAACCATCCACCTATCACCAATAGTTCTCACTAAACCATATCCATTGACACAACATCCAAACGTTCCTTGAACACCTCCAGGGTCAGTGACTTCACCACCTCCCTGGGCAGCCCATTTCAGTGACTGACCACTCTTTCAGAAAAGTAGTATTTCCTAACATCCAGCCTGAATCTCCCCTGGTGCAACTTGAGGCCATTCCTTCTAGTCCTATCACTAGTTACATGGGAGAAGAGGCAGATCCTCAGCTCACTACAACCTCCCTTCAGGTAGTTATAGAGAGCAATAGTCTCCCCTGAGCCTCCTCTTCTCCAGACTGAACAATCCCAGTTCCCTCAGCCGTTCCTCATAAGGCCTGCGCAGGGGTGGAGCACTCGGAATAGGGGTCTACTCCTTCATTGCCTGATGGACAAATTTCTTAGCTCCCAGTTTTTTTCAAGATGCCTTAACTCCTTCAAAGGTTTACCATGTAAATCTTCCTTTGAAACACCCCTATCTAAGAGTAACCGGAACAATAATGTCCATTCCCCTGGAGGGGATTGAGGTCCCAATCAGGGTGATGATACTCCGGGCCCTTGTTTACCTTCACTTGATTCCCCACTCAATTCAGGGAGATCACTTAACTGATGAAGTTTTTCAACCACCTGTTCCAGCGTGTTCCCCTGTTCTCCCAGTAACAATGGAATCATATAAGGTTTCCATTTCTCAGGGCAACCAGCTAATACTATATTTCGAATACTAGCCATCAGGGGTTGCTGCAAGTATAACACTGGGCTGGCCATACCCACTGCCACTTTCATTCCTTCAGCCTTCAGAATCTGTATAGCCTGTCAAATGGAGACACACTGCACACTAGAGGGGGACCATGATCCTTCACTTGTATAATAGTCCCCCAACCCCTTGTTGATGACCATAATCAGGGGAAAGTTATTTCCTACCTGCACTCACCTTAAGGCAGAATGTACATATGGGTCCAACGCTAATGGAAGAAATCTTTTGGTCATCTACGTACACTGAGTGAGGCCCTGACTCCAGTAGGCGAACCAACCATTGTGGCGGTTTTTCCCCTGGTGCAATTTTAAATTTACCTATAAGAACTTTTAGTTCCTCAGGGTCAAAATCCTTAAGCTCATCCTTACAAACAGACCCCTGGTCACTCATTACTAACTTATGCCTGAATACTGGGGATGCTCTTGCTCCATTTCCAGGGTGGGGGGGAACCAAGGGTTCTGACCCTGAGTCCCCTTCGTCACTATTACTCCAAATGTCGCCATCCCAAGTTTCAGGGTCCCATTCAGGGTTGGCAACAATCATCCTCACACGCAGCCTCCTATAGACTCCTTTCTCGGCCCATTATCAGCGCTGAGTTGTCATTTTTACAGCATACTGAGTTGCCAGTTTTTCACACTTCTCCTCCATCATTTTCCCACACTCTGTTGCCTGCAGCAGGGCCTGTCACTGCAAGATGAGCTCAGCTTGTACTTAATAAGTCCTCCCTTTCTCCCTGTCAATCTCTTGGTGCAGCACCTGATTCACTTCAGCCAGCCACTGATAAGCAGCTAGCAGGCACTCTGTCATTCATCCCAAAAGAGACAGGTGATTCTTTGACTGCATAGCAGGGGCTGGTGTAAACTAATCCCAGTAAGCTAAAACCACTATGGGCTATTTTGCTTCCCATGGCTCTAGTCCTATTTTTGCATATGTTTCAAGCTGAGCCCACAACATACTCCATGGTTCACCTTCCCAGCTAGGTCTCTCCACTGGAGGAGACAGCCTCAGACTTGGTCTTGCGAAACATAATCAAACACACACTCACAGTGCAATAGTGCAATACTGGGGTGGACCCAATTTGATGTTGGGGGAGTGCAGTCAGTAATCCCACGTATATATATGTATATAGATATGTGTGTAATGCATATTAATTACTCTTTGTTTGTATATATGTATATATTAAGCATGACGTAGTTATGTAAAATAAGGGGTGAAATATCATGATTTTATGATTTTTGTTACCGTTATTCCACATCATAACATCATGTAAAGCACTGGGAGTTGTAGGAAATATCCAAATAATTTTCTAGGACGGTATTTCTGATAAAGCAGATTTTATTCGCAATTGCAATGGCAGGCCTCCTGCAAGCAGGAGAGCACACAGAAAACAGAGTTACATCTTTTATTCCTATTCCCCGACGCTTATTCTCTTACGCCCCTGGTTCCTCATTGGCGAGTACTTCAGGTCCAATCTTCTCGACGCTTCACTAAACAGGGAACACTGGACAAACATAAATTTTTGCTGCCTAAGCATAAATCTGTTAGTGAATTAACTTATTCACATCTGATTGTTTATTTTTGGGCGGATATCTGCTTGTCCATCCTTTTCTACAAAGATAAGCGTGGGAGAGAGGCAGGGAAGTATCCTAGTGCCTGCCTTCACACCCAACCTTCTCACGGAGTGAGACAGTTTCGGCCTTGTTAGAGGCCCCTGAATTCTGTGATTGTTTGCTAAATCTGTCTTTCTTTTGCTAGAAGTTTCTTATCCTAACGAACAAGCTCTACAATATGTTTTTTTCTAATCCTTAGCACACTATGCGCGCATTTGTTGAACATGTAACAACTATTACAGGTTTTGCAAGAAAGAATAATCACATAATTCAGTAATATGTGTCTAAAACATGCCGCTAAACATATATAGTTTGTAACTTCCCTAGATCACTAGTTCTAAGGATAAGTTTACAGATACAAATGCATTATGTAATGTTCTACTACTAACTTCTTTCAAACCAATTGGCCTACTTTTTAATATCAATGCAGAAACACATTCCATTCCCACAATTCCCCCTCTTTTCTTTCTAAGTGTTGATTTCTGCAATTCCTCCCCCTTTGTTCAGGTACGATTCTAAGACCTCTTCACTTTCTCATTTTCCATTTCGTAAATATCATTAGTTTATCCAAGTGCGGTGGTGTTCCACTACTGTTTGCTTCAGCGCAGCGGCAGTTTCTAGTAAGCGGATACACCAATCCCCTCATGCAGGGGATAATACAGCAACCGATGGCCTCAGGACTCCTGCTACCCCCAAGTCCCAAAGAGGTAAATATGGGTCAATAATCCCTTTCCCTTTCCCCAAAATTCCCAACCAAAAACCCCCCCAAACACCACAGTGAGGAAGTGTATCTAGTCCAGAGTTTTTTTTTGGCTAATTCACTAGAAAGAGAGTAAGCCCTGCAATGGCTCTAGTTATCGTGCTATCTGGGGCTGTGTTATTTGAGAGAAAAGGTACACAGCAAATGAAGTGCCTAACATTAACACACACACACCCTTTTTCAGCGAGTATCATGTCTAGGGCGATCGCGATTCTATAATGGCTACAAGGCCATCCTGCTTGTAGCATCCAAGTGTTTCTGGCAATTCCCTTTATTGACGCCTTTGTATAGTTTATAAATCTCTGCGATAATGAGGTAGTTTTATATCAATCTTTCATTTTGTTAATTGTCACCCACTCAGAATAGAGATTTCATCCTGGGCAGCAATTGATTTCTTTCTAGCCTTAAATTCATCAGGGACACCTCTGGCTCATGGCGCGACGACCCAATGGATCTATAATGTATTGTATCAATCATCAAATGGGGGCTCCTAGGCTCCGTTTGTTCCTTTTCGAATGTGGGATAGATACTTCTCAAATGCCAAAGTGAATGGTATAGCCAGTTGAACAGTGCACAGGTACCTCCCCACATTAGATGGGAGAATGGACCGTAAGAATCGTCCCCACCACAATACCGCAGCCAGAGATCCGCTCTGGGGATTCCCAGCTGTGAATAGTTCCCACCTGAATCCTTTCGTAACATCCAAGGATTTTCACTGCATAATGAGAAATTTCCTAGACCTGGTAGCCCTCAACACCTGCCCGTGAGAGACAAGCTGTTGGTTACCTATGGCCCGATAGAGAAGGCAGGCAGGGATTCAGCATCCATCTCTGATATCAGGGGAAACAATAGAGAGAGTGATTTACAGCTTCATATTCCCCAGGCGGGTTTTCTCCTTGGACAAGGGGTGATCATACATTGCATTCCTTGGGAAGCCTGTCCATCCCAAGGAAGGGGTACTAACCTGAGCTACAGGCCATCCTGATACACAAACATAGCAATTGCTATGGTTGAGACCAGGACGTATACCGTTATCCATTCTACCAAGGCATTCACATTCCTGTATGCTGTCTCAATTTCAATGTTGTCTGAGTATCTTTTTATTTCCATAATTACTACAACAGCGAAGGACTTCAGAAGGATTTTTCCTCTCTGTTTCTTATCCTGACATTTCAAGTGTGATCAGCAATGAATTCCATACAGCTACCTGAATCTAGCTACTGGGTCTCTTCCCGACGTTTATTCCAAATCCCAAAGTATGTTAACAAGGCTATCAGCCTCGTATAATTGTTTTTATTATCACGGGTTTACACTGCAGGCCTGCAGTCCTGGTTGGACAATTCCCCTAAAAATACTAACCGTTCTGTTAGGGTGTGTGATTGCAAATCGTATTGAATATCCCTGGGATTATGTCCCAGCCTTGATAGGTAGTTGTCCACCATACATTATGCCATCCCCCAACAAGGGATAACTCTACTAGAAGTACAAATATATATAATCCTAAACACTCCTAACCTATACGGGTTATGAAGGAAAAAAAATATAGAGTAGTTTTATTTACAAGTTCTTTCGAATTTTTATCTTTAGAGGATCTTCCATAGACAGTTTCCCATGCTTTAGGGTTAGTGGAGGGTTTTCCAAGTGGTAGTGAGTCCAAACCTTCTTGGCCGTCCGGAAAGCTGTTTCTGTTGTCAGAAGTACGTGGAACAGTCCTTCCAGTAGGTTGCAACTTTGGCCTCCGTTCCAGATCTGGATGAGGACTTCACCTCCAGGTTGGAATGGATGAATCGGAGATTCCAGAGGTGGTTCTGTGCTAACAATCCTTGGAGTACGGAGAGACGATAGTGAGGAAGACATCCAAGTATATAGTGCTTAAAACATATGTTTAGTTTCACAAACGGCAGTGGCTCATTTTTCTTCAAGCGTTATTTTAAAGGGGTTAGTTTCACACTCCCTGTTCCTTCCTTTGCCCAGACCAGGGGATCTGATCTTTCTCATCTGTCTCAGTTAACACATTAATTATACTGTAATTCGTCCTG
The DNA here is from genome assembly GCA_021292215.1 of Lophura nycthemera. NCBI lineage: Eukaryota > Metazoa > Chordata > Aves > Galliformes > Phasianidae > Lophura > Lophura nycthemera. The sequence goes on from JADANK010000531.1 coordinate 23,900, forward strand.
ACAGGTTAGTATTGGTTTACCCAATGTTCATCATAGATCTCTCCCAATAAATTAGTACCTGCAATCAAAGTACAATACCAATGATGTCCTGTTATTGTCTTGCTTCCCTAATCTCAATTCAGTGTTTTCAAAAAGTGGTCGTGTCATCCCTTTTTCTCTCTACCGCCACTTGTACCCTGTTCATGGTACTAGGATTATACAGTTACGTTCTGGTGTCTGTACCCCCCATATGTTTTGTTATTATGTTTCCTTAGAACCAATTCTATAAAATACTAAAGGGCACACAATGTGGTCCATCTTGGGTATACAACACCAAACTGTCAGCTTGCTCGCTTCCCTTTCTATATCATTAATAGATTCCTATACTCTTTAATACCTTATAGGTAGCTGATTAAGGTTTCAGATATTTTTAAGTTTATACCGTCTGGAATTAAAGCCAGTTCACCAATTCTTTTCCTTCAGCGCTGTTTTGCAGCCCTGATCCACCATCATATTAGCCAGTTTCCTTAAGGGCCACTAGTCTGATGTCTCCACAGTGTAGAACAGGCTGCTGCGCTTTGGTAGATTTACATACATCGTGCTTGAATGTGTTTTCCTTGTGTGTAAGCAACCCTCCGCTCTTTCAGACGGTACCATGAGTGGGTACCACCCCAAAAACATAGTTAGCATCCTGGCCATATATTTTAGGTTCTTGTCAAGCAGTTATTTCACCTTCGGAGCGAAGTCCCACAGATAATGGTTTTGCTTCAATACCTTGTCAGGAGCAGTTACTGCATGTCCTGCCTTACTGTTTCCTTGCCTCAACGAAACCTGCTTCTGGTCGAATGAAGCCAGGAATCCTCCAGCGTCGTCCAGTGGTTCCTCTGTAGGTCTGACGCAACTGGCATAGAACAAGCATCCCTGGCAGTGCCACTGCTGCTTGGAGTAGCTTCTTTGTTGTGTTCTGGGTGTTCAAGCAATTGCTTCCTTCTCTTTGATCAGTTTGTGCTTTCTGTTGAAAACTTGATAACCTTTAAAATCAAGAATTCAGCAGAACTCACATCCATTGTACACAGTCCTCCTGGGTTACTGTGGCATCCACGTACTGCAGTAAGTTCCACCATGGATAGAGGAACCCAAATCTCAGGCTCACAAGCTAACCAGTTCTCAAAAATCATTGGGTTTGTTGTCTCACAACCTGGAAAACACGGTCCAGGTTAACTGAATTTTTTTTTTTTTAATGTTTTTTTTTTAAAACTATTATTTATAATTTTATTGATTTCCCCATATTGGAGTTTTCTCTTATTCAAAGGGCAAATATTTAGACTTTCTTTAGCAAAACCAGGCGAAAAAGTGTACTTCAAAGCCAGAATGGCAAACACCCACCTACTTATTCCTCAAACTTGGTTAATAAAGTCATGGATTTACGCACCATGGGTTGGCAATCTTAAACAGTTCTATTAATTGCCCTCAATCTTTTAACCAAACAAACTATAGCTCTTGCCAATCCATAAAGTTATTTTATTATTTCTTTTATCCTCCCTCCTACAATCTGTATCCTAAAAAAAGAGCATTGCTTTACCCCTGGCTGGGCTCACTCCTGTCCTATAACTTAACCTTTAATTGAGCGCTTTTTTTTTTTTTTTTTCTTTTTGTTTTTCTCTTTCTCTTCTCTTCTGCAGGGCATTCTGATGCCTGCAATACTGTACTTCTGGGGGTACAACATTGCTTTTCACAGTTTGTGTTAAGCCAGACTTAAAATTTCAGTCAATTGGTCTTTTGCTTGACAATTACCTCCAAATTTTTTTTTTTTTTTTAAAACTGATTTAAATCTCTACATTCAACTGTTTCGAATACAGAAATCATGCCCAAGTAACGGTTTTTGAGAACCTGGCATGTACAAGATTTATGTATTCCTACTTGTTCTCCTAGTCGGTATTTCATTGGTCCCCAAAAAAGGACTTCTCTTGGCCAGTAGCTTCCCTAAAACAGCTATGACAAAAAATCATCTACGGTAATAAGTCTTGATGTAGCACACAGTAAAGAGGCAACCGGTATCAGAAAATAAACTCCTTTACCCTGCTCCCCAGCGCTTTCGTCCAGTGGGGGGGGAAATCTACTGAGCCCTTCCAGGCGTCCCCCTTAACCATACCTCTTCTTCTAGTAAGATACAAGCCCTGTACACTTTTTGCTCAACTTTGCCTCCTCAGCCTGTGTTTATTCCCCAAACCCTTTTTATACTTTCCAGACTTCCATCATTACTGAAAGACAATGTATAATTCTTTGTCACCTCCTTCCCTCCCCAGGATCCGGTGGCGTACCTGGGATGTCGGGTTTTCCCGAGTCTCTCTGCAGATGACGGCTATTCTAACTCTCATGTCCCGTACCATCCCATTCACAAGTAACACAAACCCTGCACAGCGACAGCGGGAAGCGTCTCGCCCCAGCCTCTGTCTCTCACTCCGAGTTGTTCTTTACAAACCGCGGTGGGGGGGGGTTAGTCAGGGATTGTTCTCGTGCCCGACCCAAACTCTAATATCCTCAAACTCACTGGTTTCCTAGCCTTTTTTGCCATTTGTTTGTTTGTTTGTTTGTTTTTACAATTCTGCTATTTGTACCGCTCAATTACATTGCCATAATACATCACAATGCACGTCCATACAGCATCGGAGACAGTTCTCCCACTGCCGTTCCAAGTCCACAATCAAACAATACAGTTTTCCGTCAACTTTCCACAAACCCCACCAAGTGGTCTCATGATTGGTACTCATTGGTAAAACTGGTCCCATTACTCTTTAGTGTTCCGTTTTTGTTTTTTTGTTTTTCATATTTTTCCCCCTGGCTCACCAGCAATATTTCTCCGTGAGCCTAATCAACCACAGGGGGTCTTCTCGTATCACTTTAGAGACATTCCTGTTCCATAACAATTCGTAAGGACATACACAACACTTTCCACATCGACATAAAACATTTAACAATCACAAAGACAGTGAACAATAATCAGTACAGTTTATCCTCAGATGCCTTCATCTCTCGGCTCCCTCCCTCCGGGCCCAACCTTCCCTCTGTATTCATTTCCCACACTTGCATAGCTGCCCCACCTCCCTTCTCCATAACAACATATCAAGGAGAAACATCATTTCCATCCATAAGTAAAATTAAGCCCTAGAAATTGATCTAATTAAGTCTGCGACACTGATAGGATCCTCAATAAGAAATCTTGAAATTCCTGACTGTTCTCTAGTAAAAAAAAAGAAAGCATTCGCATATCCTATTTTCCTTGACCTAAGGAGACTGCCTAAAGGATAAAGTGGAAGTATATAGTAGGTTAGTGTTAGATAAAGGAAAACTCTCCAGTCCCATTCACATTACTCTCTAACTCCCTCAGATAATCGAGAGGGCATCTTTTCTGTCGCTTGCATTCTTTAGAATTGGAGGGGGGGGAAGTGATTCTAAGGGATCCCATTTAGATTGTTCCTGCTTCTCTTTCCTTTTCTTTTGAAATTCGACTCCTCCTTGTGAGGAAGATTTTTTTTTTTTTTTTTTTTTTTTTTTTTTACTTCTTGCACCCATTCAGCAACATAAGCCAATTCTGTTTCAGAAAAAGGATCTTACTGTTTACGTATAAATACAAAGTCTGACAGTTCCAATCTTTGTCAGACCCCTATTTTGGTCAAAATCATGATTTTCCCTGTAGTGGCTCTCTAGGCTATGTCTATATACAGTATTTAAACATCTTTTCCCTGTTCTTTTCCCCGATCTGGGGATTATTTTCCAATTCTGAAGCTTCTTTTCCAAGGGGCTATCTCTAGGCACGAATTTGGGGACCCTTTTCCCCTGTTCTACGGAGCTCCTATTCCCCATCCCTCCGGAGTGCTGCTGTGAACTCCCCAGCTCACAGGTTACCACACTGCGATTCTCGGATCTAGGGCCAATCCCTCCAGAGCACCTTACTCCGATTCCTGGATTAATAGGGGTGTACTGCTGGCACTTCGTCAAGTGCACAGGGTACCGTACACCAACAGCTCTCTGCCGAGACTCACCCCGAAGTCTCACCGGGCCCCCCCAGGCAAGAATCAACCCCTACCCTTGGTCCGTGCACGAAGTTACCAGGTCTCCAGGGGTCAAACACACGGCCTAACCTACCCCTTTGCTTTCTCAGAGCCCGCTCCTTTTATGAACAGTCTCGGTTTCTCTATTCGGCCGACCCAGGAGTCACCCTCACCACCCCAGAACAGGGACCGCAGAAAATCAGCGGGGTGCACCACCTGTCCAGGGTTAGTTGGGGAAAACCCCCGAGGGGCGATTAATTATCCCGGACGAGCCCCCAAATTGTAGGAACTATCCAAATAATTTTTCTAGGACGGTATCTCTGAAATAAAGGCAGATTCTTCGCAATTGCCAATGGCGGGCCTCCCATGCAAACCAAAAAAAGCAGGAGAGCACACAGAAAACAGAGTTACATCTTTTATTCCTTATTCCTCCCTTCGACGCTTATTCTTACCTCCCCTCGTTCCTCATTGGCTGAGTACTTCAGGTTCACAATCTTCTGACGGCTCACTACAACATGGAAACACTGGACAAACATAAATTTGTTTGCTGCATAAGCATAAATCTGTAGTTAATTAACTTATTCCAACTCGATTGTTATTTTGGGGGATTTATATGCTTGTCCTCCTTTCTACAAAGATAAGCTTGGAGAGAGGCCGGGGGAGGATCCTAGTGCCTGCCTTCACACCCCAATCCTCTCTCAACGGAGTGAGGACAGTTCGGCCTTGTGTCTGAGGCCCTGACTTCTTGCTGTTTGCTCTAAATCTGTCTTTCTTTTGCTGCGCGTTTCTTTATCCTAACAGACACAGCTCACAATCATGTTTTCCTAAATCCTTAGCACAAACTATTACTCGATGTTTGGAACATTTAACAACATTACAGTTTCTGCACGAGAAATAATTTACTCACATTAATTCGGTTAATATGTTTCTAAAACATCCGCTAACCATTATTAGTATTTTACTTCTAGATCAACTATTTCTAAAAGGATAAGTTACAGAAATCCAAATGCATTAGTTTCTACTTCTTTCAAACCAATTGCTACTTTTTAATATCCAAATGCAGAAGAAAAACAAACATTCCATTCCCACAGAGTTAAAGAGTATTAAGCCTCACTTCCTTGGACAGCCAATTTTCCAAATCCCTGGTCTCAGAAGAGAAACTACATACCCCAGAGACTTTGCATTCAGAGGGGAACGAATACGACCGCAAGTCACGGGACTTGCTCTCTTTTCTTGCTGCCTGGCAGCATGTGGGTGTGCTCCCCAGCTCTTTCACCTTCAATTCAGAGTAAGGCCTTTGGTTTTGGACTCTCTCTCTTATTTTATTTGATCTATTAGCCTCAATTCCAATTATATATTGTATTATAGGGTGTTATCATGAATTCCGATATCATATTTAGTAAACTAGTTTTCCTCCTCACATTGTTGCCACTGTACTGTATTTTTAGGCCCACCTCCCATCACCCTACCCTTTCCCCATTTCCCTTTTCCAAGGGCATGGGTCCCCTGCCCCATTAGTCACAGAACCAAGCCAAACCTGCCTGTAAACCACCAACAGTTGATCGCCGAGGTTAGCTGCTTCAGAGCTGTCCCAGCCAGGACTGTAGCAACTGATTGCGACGTACAGGAGAGTTTTGATCACTTCCTCTGTCCAGGGAACCATGAGATAACAGAGCAGCCTGGCAGCTCTCAAGAAAGCAGCCGACTTGAAGGGAGCATTGCCACGCCCCGTGCCTTGAAAAAGCCTTGGGGACCGAGAGGAGGAGTTGCGGTGTGTGAATCACGTGGGCTGTTTTAACTTAGCAAAACTGTAAGCCACCTATTTGCATGACTACACAGGGAGGTGGGTTGTTATCTCACTGTGAAGAGAGTGATTTTCAGGGCAAACTCCAAACCAATCAGCGAGCAGGCAGGGCGGGACACCTTGCCATATATAGAGGGGGATTAGCAACCTAGCCCTTAAGGGATCGTTGCTCTCTAGACATACTGAGGCTAACCATGCGTTCACCACATGGCAGCGAGCTGCTGCTAAAAGGGAACGTGGAGACCCCAGACAGAAAGCATGAATGTTCCATGCTTGCAGGTCTCAGTCTGTAGAGAAATGCCTGGCTCTGCCACTGCTACAGAAGGGCAGCAGGGATACATCTGTGTGCAGTGTGAGCAGGTTGATGACCTGCTCAGCCGGGTGTCACAGCTAACGGAGGAAGTAGAAATGCAGATGGCAACTTGCGGGTTGTGGGAAGAGGTTTGAATGGTGCGGACTCTGCAACTCCTGCATTCCTACAGGAAGCGGGGCGGGGGAGCTGCTCCTCAACGGCTAGTGGGGGATTATCTGCCTTCAGGTTTCATGCTTTTTTGGTTTTTGGTATTCACACATCCTCACATCATGTGGGTGCCACTGGGGTAGTTTACCTGTTAATGCTCAAAGTTCTGGGTACCTGCCCGGAATGAGACAACAAAATACCATTCTCAGGGGACTTTACGGTCACAGAAGAGAGGAGATATAACTCCGGCTAAGTCACCTGATGGGCTCTTCTTCCTCTCTGCTCTTCTTCGTCGCTCTTCTCTCTGTCTTCCCTGCTGACTCAACTGTATCGCACATCTCACCTCCGCGTTTGGTTGGGCCTATCCACCTTCGGACATTCTCTCTCTATGATATTTGATTTATTAGCTTCATATTCTAATTATATTATATTATAGTGTGTTCTCTTGCATTCTTCTGATACTATATTTAGTAAATTAGATTGTTTTCTCTCGATTGTTTGCCAGTTTTTCAATTATTTGGGGGTCCCGTTCCCTTTTTCCGGCGGCTGCGGATTTGCGGAAATCCTCCACCCCCTAGTCATGGAACTGGGCCGCCGAACCAGCATGTAAAACCGTTGACATTCTTGGTGGAGCATGTGGACAAAAGCTTGCTTTTTAGCTTTTTAGCACGAATCTCTCTCTGCTCTCTGAGAGTTCCTTGGGACAGATTGTCATTTTCACCGTTGCTCACTGAAAAACTTGACCTTGAACGTGCAGGCGGACGCCAATCTCTGGGATCTTTGTTTTATTAATTTAAGCACTGCTATCTTGCTTCTGTACGAGAGAACGAAAATGATTTGCTTTTCTTTAAAACTGTTGCAGAGGGCCGCTGCTAATTCTACGGAACTTGGGATTTTTAAGCAGGTTCCCATCTCTCCTTGACTCCTTTATGCAGTTTTGAATATACTCATCTGATCACGTTGTCAATCCCCTGTTCATCATTTCAACCTCAGTATTTGTACTTATCATATTTTGAGGAAGCCTTCCCCCAACAGAGACTACTGAGTGGCAGGGCGTGTTGGAGAGGCTTGGGACGAGACTTTAGAGAGATGACATCTTTGGTGTCATGAACTTTACTCCTGAACACCTGAACGACCCTGCAGAAGCTTCAACAGATACTGATAAGGAATTGTTGTAGGCTCAGGCAACATCGAGGAGGCACAAATGATTTGGGGCCTAGATAATGCTTACAGGCGCCCTTATTCAATTAGGTTAATTCCCAGAGAGGGAGTGAGTTTGTGAAATGAGAGCGAGTGAGAGCTGTTGACAATGGAGAGTCTCAGGGTAGACTGCGTTACAATTTTATGATTCGCGAGAGGAGGCGTCTCAAGCTGAAAAGGAGAGTTTTCAGGAGAGACTCCGCTCAGAGGGGGAGCTCTTCCGGTTGAGCTAGAGGTCTCCTGGTTGTGAGAAACGATCTCCAAATCTGAGGAATTTGAGGTTGCCTCAAATTGATGAGAAACTCCCTGCAATCCGACGAGTGGGTCTCCAAACCGAGACAGAAACTCCGAGCTGAGAGAAGGAATCTCAACGAGGATGCCTTAGAATTCCTGAGCGAGAATCCTTCCATCCAAACTCGACACCTCCAAACTGGGCGAGACACCCTCCAATCTGAAAACTAAAAGCTCTATACATCAAACAAGGACAGACTCCGAGCTGAGTAGAGGGTGGAGAGCATTGGAACTGACCCATCCCTCATATAAAAAGGAGGCACCACCAATTGATGTCCGTTTGCCCCTGTGAGAGGACTGGAAAATGAAAACCAAATCTCGACTCAGTAGAGAGAAGAAGAGAGGGGCCAAAGAGGTCAGATGAGCGGCTCTGAGGATTCCAGGGAGAAGCACCCCTGAGTCCAGGGGAGGGGCCCTCAGTTAAGGACCATGGTCCACCCACGCCCTACGAGGGCAACAAGCAAGTCCTGAAAGAATAGGAGGTGAGCAAGATATCGTTACCATGTTGATCGATCTCTGAAACTCTGACCTGAAATTCAAAGTCTGCGAAAAGACTTTTCACATTCACCCAAATGAGCCTATGTCACCTGGTTACTTCGCTGCTGGGACAATGGGGCCAACAGTGTGTGGCAGATTAGTCGCGAAGCCGCCAGCTGGGTGCATTGCTAGGGAACTCAGCCATTTAATTGATCAGATGTATAGTACCTTCCCAGAACCAGGCCTTCCACCCTGAAAGAGGATGTTGTTACTGTAAAGAAAGATACCCTTCAAAGACGATCTGGAGCCTGAGGAAAAAGAAGAAATGGGCTGATATAGAAACAAGGCAACCGTATTTGAGAGAACTGCTGTGGTGGAGACATGCTACCTCGCCCTGATTTCATTCCTATCCAGCCCAGAACAAGAGCATGATCCTGAGAGCGTCTGTTGTACACCAAATATGTGGCGTAGATCCACAACGATTGCTTTTTTACACCAGAGTAGGTATGCCAGTACATTCGCGCAATGTATTTGCAGAGAGAAAGAAGACCCCTATAAATGAACTGATTAATACACTGCCAAGACGTTGCGTTGCTTTAAGCCCTCTACAAAGCTTGTGTTTATAGCCATCGCCAAAAGTAGCTGAAAAGCTGAACAGAATGGGAAAGCTAATAACACGAAGAGATTTGAAATAAACTACTTATCAAATAGTGCATGTGCTGATGGATCCAGGTTGGTAACATGATCCACCATGTGGACCGAATTCCAAAGCGCGTACTGCAGGGGTCTGATTCAACTTGTTTCTCCCAGCCTGGTGGTGTCATCCAACATCTCAGCTATCAAAAGAGGAAAAAGTCTCCTCCTGCTTGAGCAAGTGACAACAATTTAGACTACATCGCGTTTTGCATCGTGGCATTACTCTACGTGACCATGGAGAAGTATTTTGAAGAAGTGGCATAAAACAACTATTCCTGCGCTCAAGCAGGTTAAAAGAATACAAGAACCAAATCAACCACAAGGTGAACTTCTCCAAAAAGGCGATTGCTCCAGTTCGCAGACAACGGACGTAACAAATAGAGGGGCCTGCCCCCAGCGGGGGGGTGGAAAGGGAAAGGGATAATAGAGTTTATTGGACTTTTGGATTAGATGGCCTGGCACATCTAGCACACCGAAATATTCAGGGCCCTGGTGGGACACTGGTGACTCAGTGCCTCTAAAGCCTCAAATCACTAGGGACAAAATCAATTTATATTTCTGGGGTGACGGGGGGGGGCCGGTCCCAAGAGCTGGACTATGTTGGAGGCAGGAAATCAGCCTCACTCGGTAAAGACTAGCAAAAGCTAACCATAAGTGTGACCTGGCCACAAGGCTTCCCAGTATACTTGGTATTGCCCACGCCCCTCCACCCCCCTCAGAAGGGCCTCCGCTACTTAAGGATCCCAAAGTGGTTATCGATGGGCCTTTGAATTAGCCTGCTGTAGACAAGAAGGTGTGAAGTCATGTTGCTTGTTTTCTGGGCTGTCAGTGAAGATCCGTCTCGTTGTTGGGGGATTTGATACGTGTAAAAAAGAACGGTACTTGATGCTACAAAAAACGGGGTCTGTTTGCACAGGCCGGGCAGTAACGCAAAGGCTGGATTCCTTGCCCTCCCCATTATAGTTGTGCATTTCGTTAACTAGAGAGTCAGGTAGTGATCAGCAAAACTCACTTCGCCTTTGACCTTTTGAACAGCCCCATCTGGCCAGTTGCCTAGAAGCCCGTGGAGATTGGAGGCTAACTGTAGACTATTGTGGTCTGAATGAAGTCACGCCTCCGCTGAGTGCTGCTGTGCCGGACGTGCTAGAACTCCAGTATGAACTGGAGTACAAGGCAGCCAAGTGGTATGCCGCCATGGCGAAGGCCTGTTTCGCCATGGCTGTGGGCCAAAAGAAATGGAGTGCAGATGTGAGGCTTTTCCCTGGTAGCGAAGCCATTCAATGTATACCTGGAATCGTTGTCCCCAGGGGTGGAAACATAGCCCAACCATTATGCCATGGGTTGATCCAAGCTGCACTGGAACAGGGCTGGTGGCTCCTGAGCACTTCCAGTATATTGATGACCTTCATTGTGTGGGGCAACACCGCCAACGGAAGTTTTTGGAGAAAGGAGAGCACATACCCGATCCTTCTGGTGCTGGTTTTCGCTAATTACGCGAAGCAAAGTGAATCGGATATAAGGACCCTGCCCCAGGTAAATTCAGTCTAGGTAAAAGCTGGCACGTATGGACCATCGTCCATCCTGGCAGCAGAATGATGTGGACTGACAAACATCATCTGCCATTGTCTCCACCCACTAATAAGAAAGTATGACACCATCTTTTCTGCTGGCATAGGGGTTTTTGGAGGAATGCGTCTGTTCCAAACCTATAGCCTCATTGTAAGCCCCCTTTATCAGGTTACATGGTAGACGACTGCTTTTTGTGTGTGGTCATGAGCAGCAAGCAGGCTTTGAGCTGGTTAAACAGATAGATAGCCCGTTTCTGTGGTGCCTAGGGCTGGTACGGATGAAACAGGGATGTAAAGAAAAATCCTCTATATGTGCTGGAGTGGAAGAGGATAAAGTTCCACTTGGAGTTGTTTGTGGCAAAGAGCCTCAGGAGAGATTCGTGGCTGAATCCTGGGGTTTTGGAAGTCAGGTGTAATGTGGTCCAAAAAGCGTGCTACACTCCATACTGAGAACGGAGATATTAGCTGCGCTTATGAGGTGGTTCGGGGGTCTGTTTTGAAGTAGTCCTGGTACTTGAAACCACAGCCCCTTCTGGCACCTTCGACGCCAGTGCTGAACTGGTGTTTAAAGAAAAAGGTTCCCTCCAACCATCAGCCAACTTGATGCTCCCTTGGAGCAAGGGATTGCGTTGATTACGTGCACGAGCTCTATGGGGAACCTCAGCGTCCAGGTATCCTAGAAGGTTGGGGGACTCATGGACTGGGCCTGAAGGCAAAAAGTTTGCGAACATTGCCAGCTAGATAGGAGGTTGTCTCCCCTGCTAAAGACTGCCCCCACATACACATGAACTACCACGAAAATTTGAAAAACATATGCCCTGTTCAATGCTGGATCGTGTCGATTGTGGGGAAGATCTCCAGATGGAAAGTTGTTGTGTGGAGCCCCACATAACAAGTTGCATGAGGCCACTGAAGCGGAATAATGGGGATGTTCAATGGCGTGCCACAAGGGAATTTGATCTTTTATTGGGAGAAGTGAATGTCAGTAATTCCCTGTGTGTATTTTGCAGCGCCTGCGTGCGGCCACACACACGCCCTACATGTCTGACACAGTTGTTTTAGGTTTACGTCCTCGGTGCGCACGGTCCCCACGCGCGGTTATTGCGCGCCCACCCGCGCGGCTCTAATGTTGGTTAATTATATTTTCTTTTGTATTTATTAAGGCTATGATTGTCGTAGGATGTAGAATAAGGGTTGGAATGTCATGGTTTTTGATTTTTGGTTTTTGGTCATTCCAAATTCTAAACTCTCATGTCGGGCTCTGGGAGTTCAATGTAATGCTCAAGTTCTGGTTACCATCCGCGAACGAGAAGAAACTTCATTCCCAGGGGAATTTGCAGTCACACAGGGAGATTAACTCCTGGCACGGGGTTCACATGATGGTGCTTTCTCTCCTCATCCCCTGCTCTTCTCCCTGTTCTTTCTTTTTTTCTCCATGCGGCCTCAAACTGGATGCCGCATCTCACCTCAGCGTTTTGGTGAGGCCTATCCACCTTTCGGGCATTCTCTCCCTCATTATATTTGATTTATTAGCTTCAATTCTAACTATATTGTTTTATGGTGTGTTATCTTGCATTCTGATACTATATTTAGTAAATTAGTTTGTTTCTCCTCAGATCGTTGCCACTGTTTTTAATTATTTTGGGGTCCCCTGTTCCCTATTTCCGAAGGAGCATATTTTGTGAAATCCCTCCACCCCACTAGTCACGGAACTGGGCTGAACCAGCCCGTAAACCGTTGACACTGCTCTCTCACAGTCAGGTGGGAAGGGGCGACCTCAAAGACGGTGAGGGATGGAAACAAGTCCCTGTTTGGGGCCGAAAGCCGACTGCCCCTCAGTCTGTCTCACCTTCCTAGGCGCCCTTGCATAACAGGTATGAAGCTCTGGAGCTGGAGGAACTGGGGGATGTGGATGTCGGTTAAAGTCCATCCATGCAGGAGAGGTTGCCCAAGGCTAGTCAGTCTGCTCCCTGTTTTGCTACGTCAGTCAGGAAAAAAAGAAAGACTGTTGTCATAGGGGACTCCCTTCTGAGGGGAACGGAGGGCCCGATATGCTTCTCAGCTCTGTCCCACAGGGAAGTGTGTTGCCTGCCTGGTGCCCAGGTGAGAGATGTTGCTAGTGTGGGAATCAAGTATTGTTTCTGCATTAGAATTAGTTTTTATTTCATGGTCTCCCGGGAACATCGCTCGTCTCGTTAAGCTCTCCGATTATTATCCATTACTGGTTTTCCACATTGGAAATGAAGAGGTAGGCAAAAGAAGTTCTTGGGCGATCAAAAGGGACTTCAGGGCTCTGGGAAGACTGCTGAAGGGATTGGGAGTGCAAATTGTGTTCATCTCTGTCCTCTCTGTTGGTGACTGGGATCCACACAAAAGGAGGAGGGTAAATGCTGAATGAATTGCTTTGCGAATGGTGTCCTACTCAGGTCTTTGGGTACTATGGCTTGGGACGCAGCCTTGAGAAAGGGGGAATGCTGACGGCAGATGGGAGCCAACTGACTAGGAGGGCCACAAATATTCTTGGGAACAATGTGGCTGGGCTGGTTAGCAGGGCTTTAAGCTAGATATGATGGGGGAAGGAGTGTACTAGGTGACAGAGAAGTGCGTGGGAATGCTGTCACCTTGGGAGGCGGTAAGGGAAAACCCCAGACTTGTCCTGGAGGTACTAGGGAGGGCTCCTCTGAGAAGGCAACAAGGCCAGTAGCTAAGCTGAAGTGCCTCTATACCAATGTATGCAGCATGGGAAATAAACAGGAGGAATTAGAAACCGTGGCGCAATTGGGGAAGTATGACCTAATTGCTATCACAGAAACATGGTGGGATGAATCCCATGATTGGAATACCCTGATAGAGGACTACAGGCTTTTCAGAAGGGATAGACAGGGTAGGAGGGGTGGCGGAATTGCCCTCTATGTTAGGAACTGGATAGATAGTGAAGAGCTTCGTCTGAGGAACAGCCATGATCAGGTCAAGAGCTTGTGTATAAAAATCAAGGATAGGTCCAGCAAAGGGCATGTAGTGGTTGGGGTCTGCTACAGGCCACCTGATCAGGAGGAAGCTGTTGATGAGGCCTTCTTGCTTTAGCTGCAGGAGGTTTCCCACTCGTGGGCTCTTGTCCTGATGGGGGATTTCAACCACCCGGATATCTGCTGGGATAGTGGCGTGGTGGGTGGCAGACAATCCAGGAGATTCCTGGAATCTGTTGAGGACAACTTCCTGGTCCAGGTAGTAGGTGAACCAATCTGAGGTGAAGCCTTATTGGACCTGGTGCTCACTAATGCAGAGGAGAGCATTAGAGAGGTTAAGATTGGAGGCAGCCTGGGCTGCAGTGGCCATGCCTTGGTGGAGTTTGTGATCTGGAAGAATGAGGGCCTGGCAAAAAGCAGAGCTAGGATCCTGTGCTTCAAGAGAGCAAACTTCCGGCTGCTCAAGGAACTGCTGAGTGGGATCCCCTGGGAAACTGTCCTTAAGGGCATGGGCACAGAACAGAGATGGAGAGCTGTTGCGCTCTCAGAAGAGTGTCCTTAAAGAGCTGCCATCTCCCAGCAGAAGAAGTTGAGCAGGGAAGGCAGGTGTGTAAGGACCTGCAGCTTAAACTGAGGGAAAAGAGGGAAATGTACAGGAAGTGGAAGCAGGGTTGTGTAGCCTGGGAGGAATACAGGGCTGTTGTCTGTGTGTGTAGAGATAGGATTAGGAAAACCAAGGCGCAGATGGAGCTGAACTTGGCGAGGGGTGTGAAAGATAAAAAAGAATGGGTTCTGCAGGTACATAGGCAGGAAGAGACAGGCCAAGAAGAGTGTTCCCCCTCTGATGAAAAGTAATGGGGAGCTGGCTTCCTCAGACATAGAAAAAGCTGTGGTACTCAATGAGTACTTTGCCTCAGTGTCAACGGTTTACGGGCTGGTTCGGCCCAGTTCCGTGACTAGCGGGGCGGAGGGATCCGCAGATCCGCGCCTCCGGAAAAAGGGAACAGGGGACCCCAAAATAATTAGAAACAGCGGCAACGATCTGAGGAGAAACAAACTAATTTACTAAATATATTATCTGAATACAAGATAACACACTATAATACAATATAATTAAAATTGAAGCTAATAAATCAAATATAATGAGAGAGAGAATGTCCAAAAGGTGGATAGGCCTCACCACAATGCTGAGGTGAGATGCGCAGTCCAGTTGAGCAGCAGGGAGAAAAGGGAGGAGAGCCGATGAAGAGCAGGCAGAAGAAGAGCGCATCAGGTGACCTTGCCAGGAGTTGTATCTCGAGACTCTCTGTGACCGCAAAGTCCCCTGGGGAATGCAGTTCTTCTTCTCTTCCAGGCAGGTACCCAGAGCTTGAGCATTAACAGTTAAACTCCCAGTGCCCCACATGATGTTATGATTTGGAATACCGAAAACCAAAAATCACAAAACCATGACATTCCACCCCTTATTCTACATCACTACATCATGCTTAACATATACAAACAAAATATAATTACCAAACACTAAACACGCGCACACACAAACCTATATATATATATATATGGAATTCCTGACTGCACTCCCCCAACATCAAATTCCCTTGTGGTACACATTGAACATCCCCGTTTTTCTGCATCACCCACCAAGTGGACCCAGGTCCTTGGGCAAAAACAGTTCCACAAAGAGGTTTGCCCTTCCCAGAAGCTGGAAAGACCCAAACCGCTTTTCCCAACATGTTCTTTACATGTACTACAGGGATCTTATCTCCCTTGACAGTATGTAGGGAGCTACCAGGACCATCACGATTGATAGATCCTCTAGTATTGACCAACCAGGTGGCTTCTGCCAAATGCTTCTCCCAGTGCTTAAATGTTCCGCCACCCATTGCTTTCAACATGGTTTTTAACAACCCATTGTAGCGTTCAATTTTACCAGAGGCTGGTGCATGATAGGGGATATGATAAATTCACTCAATGCCATGATCTTTGGCCCAAGTATTTACAAGAGAATTTTTGAAATGAGTCCCATTATCCGCCTCAATTCTTTCTGGGGTGCCATGTCGCCACAGAACTTGTTTCTCAAGACCCAATATGGTGTTTCGGGTGGTAGCATGGGGTACTGCATATGTTTCAAGCCACCCAGTGGTTGGCTCTACCATAGTAAGCACGTAACGCTTACCATTCCGAGATCATGGCAAGGTGATATAATCAACCTGCCATGCCTCCCCATATTTATACTTTTGCCATCGCCCTTCCCCCCAAAGAGGTTTCATCCTCTTGGCTTGTTTGATTGTGGCGCATGTGTCACAGTCATGAATAACCTGTGCAATAGCATCCATAGTTAAGTCCACCCCTCAGTCTCTAGCCCATTTGTATGTTGCATCTCTTCCTTGATGACCGGAGGTCTCTCTAGCTCCCTCCGAGCTAGAAATATTCACCCTTATGTTCACAGTCCAGGTCTATCTGAGCCACTCCAATTTTGGCAGCTCGATCTACCTGATGGTTTTTGCTGTTCCTTCAGTAGCCATGACTCTTGGGTCACATGGGCATTTACATGGCGTACTTTCACAACCTAGATTCTCTATTCGGGCAGCAATATCTTTCCACAGTTCAGCAGCCCAGATGGGTTTACCCTGCCTGCAGTTGCTCTGCTTCCATGCTGCTGTTAACCATCCCCACAAGGCATTTGCCACCATCCATGAGTCAGTGTAAAGATAAAGCATTGGCCACCTCTCCCGTTCAGCAACATCTAAGGCCAGTTGGACAGCCTTTACCTCTGCAAATTGGCTTGATTCTCCTTTCCCTTCAGTGGCCTCTGCAACTTGTCGTGTGGGGCTCCACACAGCAGATTTCCATCTGCGATGCTTTCCCACAATACGACACGATCCATCAGTGAACAGGGCATATGTCTTTTCATTTTCTGGTAGTTCATTGTATGGTGGGGCCTCTTTAGCACGTGATACCTCTTCTGCTGGTGATGTTCCAAACTTTTTGCCTTCAGGCCTGTCCATGATCACCTCTAGGATCCCTGGACGGCTGAGGTTCCCCATCCGAGCTCGCTGCATAATCAACGCAATCCACTTACTCCAAGTGGCATCAGTAGCATGATGGGTGGAAGGAACATTTGCCTTGAACATCCAGTTCAGCACTGGCAGTCGAGGTGCCAGAAGGAGCTGTGTTTCAGTGCCAACTACTTGAGAAGCAGCCCGAACCCCCTCATAAGCGGCTAAGATCTCCTTTTCAGCTGGAGTGTAGCCCTCTTCCAACCCCCTGTAGGCCCGACTCCAGAATCCCAGGGGTCGACCTCGGGTCTCTCCTGAGGCTCTTTGCCACAAACTCCAAGTGGGACCTTTCTCTCCAGCAGCAGTGTACAGGATGTTCTTTACATCCTGTCCCATCCGTACTGGCCCCAGGGCCATGGCACGGGCTATCTCTTGCTTAATCTGCTCAAAAGCCTGCTGCTGCTCAGGACCCCATGTAAACTCATTATTCATTCGTGTCACATGATAAAGGGGGCTTATAATGAGGCTGTAGTTTGGAACGTGCATTCTCCAAAAACCCACTATGCCCAGAAACGATTCTCTCTCCTTCTTATTAGTGGGTGGAGACATGGCAGTGATTTTGTCGATCACATCTGTCGGGATGTGACGACGTCCATCTTGCCACTTTATACCTAGGAACTGAATTTCCTGGGCAGGTCCTTTCACTTTGCTTCGCTTAATAGCGAAACCAGCACACAGAAGGATCTGGATTATTTGCACTCCTTTCTCAAAAACTTCCTTTGCTGTGTTGCCCCACACAATGACGTCATCAATATACTGTAAGTGCTCAGGAGCACCTCCCTGTTCCAGTGCAGCTTGGATCAACCCATGGCAAATGGTTGGGCTGTGTTTCCACCCCTGGGGCAGTCGATTCCAGGTGTACTGGACATCCCTCCAGGTGAAAGCAAACTGTGCCTGCACTCTGTTGGTCAAAGGGAATGGAGAAAAATGGCATTAGCAATGTCAGTTGTGGCACACCATTTGGCTGCTTTGACTCCAGTTCATATGGAGTTCTAGCATGTCCTGGCACGCAGCAGCACTCAGTGGTGGTTGTGACTTCATTCAGGCCATGGTAGTCCACAGTCAGCCTCCATTCTCCACTGACTTTACGCACTGGCCATATGGGACTATTAAAAGGCGAGTGAGGTTTACTGATCACTCCCTGACTCTCTAGTTGACGAATCAACTTCTGAATGGGGAGCAAGGAGTCCCTATTGGTGCGGTACTGCCGCCTGTGCACCGTTTTTGTAGCAATCAGTACCTGTTGCTGTTTCACTCGTAGCAACCCCACAACAGACGGATCTTCTGATAGGCCAGGCAAAACAGACAACTGCCTAACACCTTCCGTGTCTACAGCAGCTATTCCAAAGGCCCATCGATACCCTTTGGGATCCTTAAAGTATCCCCTTCTGAGGTAATCAATACCAAGTATACATGAAGCCTTGTGGCCAGTCACAATAGGGTGCTTTTGCCAGACTTTACCAGTGAGGCTGATTTCTGCCTCCAACATAGTCAGCTCTTGGGAACCCCCAGTCACCCCATGAATATAAATTGATTTTGTCCCTTGGTGACTCGAGGGCATTAGAGTGCACTGAGCACCAGTGTCCACCAGGGCCTTATATTTCTGTGGTTCTGATGTGCCAGGCCATCTAATCCACACAGTCCAATATACTCTATTATCCCTTTCCCCCCCTGGCTGGGGGCAGGGCCCCTCTATTTGTTACCTCCGTTGTCTGCAGCAACTGGAGCAGTCACCTTTTTGGAGAAGTTCACCTTGGTGGTTGATTTGTCTTGTAATTCTTTTACCCGTGCTTCAAGTGCAGGAGTAGGCTGTTTATGTCACTTCTTCATATCTCCTCCATGGTCACATAGGTAATGCCACAAGGCAAAACATGACATAGTCTTACTGTTGTCACTTGCTCGAGCAGGAGGACGTCTTCTTTTGATAGCTGAGATGTTGGATGACACCGGCTGGGAGGAAACCAAGTTGATCAGCCCCTCCAGTAGGCTGTTCTGGGAATTCTGGTCCCCATTGGAGGTATCTGTTACCACTGTGGATCCATCAGCATTAGGCACGGTTGACAGTTTGTCTATTATATCTTCTTGTTTGTACTCCATTCTGTTCAGCTTTTCAGCTACTTTTGCGATGGCTGAAACACAAGCTCGCAGAGGGCTTAGATGTAACTCAAAGTCTTGAAGTTTATTAATCAGTTCGTTTATAAGGGGTCTTCTTTCTCCTCTGCCATACGTTGCTGCGAATGTACTGGCATACCTCTCTGGTGCAATCTTTGTGAATGTGCGCCACATATTTGGTGTACACCTGACTCTCTCAGGATCATGCTCTTGATCTGGCTCATCAGGAATGAAATCGGGGCTATGTAGCGTTTCCACCACAGCATATTCTCTCAAATAACGGATGCCTTTTTCTATATCAGCCCATTTCTTTTTCTCAGGCATCAGATCATCTTTGAAGGGGTATCTTTCTTTTACAGCTAACAACATCCTCTTCCAGAGGGTGAAGGCCTGGTTCTGGCATGTACTAATACCTCTGTCAATGGCTGAGTCCCAAGCAATGCCACCCAGCTGGCGAGCTTCTCTACTATCTAGCTACACACTGTTGGCCCCATTGTCCCAACAACGAAGTAACCAAGTGGCAATAGGCTCATTTGGGTGATGTGAAAAGTCTTTTCTCAGACTTCGAATTTCATTCATTTTCAGAGATCGATAAACAATGGTAACAATGTCTTGCTCACCTCTTACTCTTTCAGGACTCCTTGTTGCCCTTATAGGCGTTGGTGACCGTGGTCTTACTGAGGGTCCCTCTCCTGGACTCAGGGGTGCTTCTCCTAGATCTCGGAGCCGCTCCTCTGGACCTCTTTGCTCCTCTTTTTTCTCTTCTAACTGAGTCGATATTCGTTTCATTTTCCGTCCTCTCACAGGGGCAACTGATATCAATTGTGGTGCCTCCTGTGGTTGATCAGGTTGGTCAGTTCCAATGCTCTCACCCTCCAGCTCGGCTTGGAGTCTGTCTTTTTCAAACATGAGAGCATTTAGTTCAGATTGAAGGGTGTCTCGCTCAGTTTGGACAGTGCCCCGTTCAGATTGGAGAGTGTCAAGTTTGGATTGCAGGGAGTCTCTCTCGATTTGGAGGGCATCTCGTTGAGATTGGAGATCCCTTCTCTCAGCTTGAAGATTTTCCCTTTCGGCTTGGAGACTTTCTTTCTCAGCTCGGAGACACTCTTGCTAGGTTTTGAGATTCTCTCTCCTGGCTAGGAGACTCTCTTTCTCAACCCGGAGATTCTCTGTCTCTCCTTGGAGACTCTCTCTTTGGGATTGCAGGGAGTCTCTCTCAATTCGGAGGGCATCCTGTTCGAACTTGAGGCTATCCCTCTCAGACCAGAGGGCATCTCTCTCAGATTGGAGGTCTTTTCTCTCGACCAGGAGACTCTTTCGCTCAGCCCGGAGATTCTCCGTCTCTGCTCGGAGTCTCTCCTGCAAACTCTCCCTTTCTGCTTGGAGACTCTCTCTCTCAGCTTGGAGATTCTCCCGCTCTGCTCGGAGTCTCTCCTTTTCAGCTTGGAGACTCTCTCGCTCATTTCGTACTGTCTCCCTGAGACTCTCCCTTTCAGCTCTCAGACACTCTCTCTCAATTTCACAAACTCTCTCCCTCTCTGGGATACTATTGAATAAGGCCCGATAAGCATTAGCTAGGCCCCAAATCATTTGTGCCTCCTCAGATCTGCCTGAGCCACAACATTCCTGTCTCAAATACATGTTTAAGCTCTCAGGGTCTTTCAGGTGTTCAGGAGTAAAGTTCCATGACACCGAAGATGTCCATCTCTCTAAAGTCTCTCCCAAGCCTCTCCACACTCCCTGCCACTCAGTATTCTCTGGTTTTGGGGAAGGCTTCCTCAAAATATGACAAATACAAATACTGAGTGAAATGATGAGAAGAACATTCAGGGAGATTGACAACGTGATCAGATGAGTATTCAAAAACTGCATAAAGGATTCAAAGGAGAGACTGGGAACCTGCTTAAAAATCCCAAGTTCCGTAGAATTAGCAGCGCCCTCTGCAAACAGGTTTAAAAGAGGAAGCAGAATCATTTTTTTTCTCTTTCTTTACAAAAACAAGATAGCAGTGCTCAAAGTTTACAAATATCCCAGAATATTGGCAGTCCGCCTAGACTTTCAAGGTCAAGTTCTCAGTGAGCACCTATGAAAAAGATAAACTTTCCCAATGAAACTCTCTGAGAGCAGAGAGAGATTTGTTCTAAAAAACTAAAAAGCAGCTTTTGCCCGCATCCTCCACCAAGAATGTCAACGGTTTACGGGCTGGTTCGGCCCAGTTCCGTGACTAGCGGGGCGGAGGGATCCGCAGATCCGCGCCTCCGGAAAAAGGGAACAGGGGACCCCAAAATAATTAGAAACAGCGGCAACGATCTGAGGAGAAACAAACTAATTTACTAAATATATTATCTGAATACAAGATAACACACTATAATACAATATAATTAAAATTGAAGCTAATAAATCAAATATAATGAGAGAGAGAATGTCCAAAAGGTGGATAGGCCTCACCACAATGCTGAGGTGAGATGCGCAGTCCAGTTGAGCAGCAGGGAGAAAAGGGAGGAGAGCCGATGAAGAGCAGGCAGAAGAAGAGCGCGTCAGGTGACCTTGCCAGGAGTTGTATCTCGAGACTCTCTGTGACTGCAAAGTCCCCTGGGGAATGCAGTTCTTCTTCTCTTCCAGGCAGGTACCCAGAGCTTGAGCATTAACAGTTAAACTCCCAGTGCCCCACATGATGTTATGATTTGGAATACCGAAAACCAAAAATCACAAAACCATGACACTCAGTCTTCATGGGTGGTCAGGCTTCCCGTGTCTGTCAGGACCATGAGCCTCTAGGTGAGGGTGTGGGGAGTGGTTTCTGTCCCACTGTAATGGTGGAATAAGTCTGCATCCTCCTCATGAAATTCAACGTTTTTAAGTCCGTGCGGCCGGATGATATCCATCCTAGGGTTCTGAAGAAGATGGCTGATGTGGTTGCCGAGCCACTCCATCATATTTGAGAAATGGTGGCTGTCTGGTGAAGTCCCTGGTGACTGGAAAAAGGGAAGCGTTCACCCATTTTTAAAAAGGGTAGAAAGGAAGGACCCGGGAATCTACAGGCTGTGAGCCTCACCTCTGTGCCTGGGAAGATCATGGAAGCAGATCCTCCTAGAAGTATGTTAAGGCACTGAGATAAGAGTTCGAGACAGCCAGCATGGCTTTCACCAAGGGCAAGATCTGCCTGACCAATCTGTGGCCTTCTATGATGAGTGACTACTCGTGGAAAGGGGGAAGAGCATGGATGTCATCTACCTGGACTTCTGCAAAGCCTTTGACATGGTCTACCACACACATCCTCTCTCTAAACTGGAGAGGTGATGGATTGAAGGATGGACTGTTGCAATGGATTAAGAATTGGTTGGCCTGGATGCAGCCACAGAGGTTGTGATCAATGGTTCTGTGTCAGGTGGAGGCTGGTCACAATGAATGGTGTCCCTCAGGGGTTGGTATTGGGACCAGGTGCTCTTCAATATCTTCATCAATGCATAGACATGGGATCGAGTGCACCCTCAGCAAGTTTGTGGATGGCACCAAGCTGAGTGGTGTGCTCAATACAACCGGAAGGAAGGGAAGCCATCCAGAGGGACCTGGACAGGCTGGAGAAGTGGGCCCATGAAAACCTAATGAGGTTCAACAAGGCCAAGTGCAGGGTGCTGCACTTGGGTTGGGGCAATCCCAGATATTTATACAGACTGGGTGAAGAACCCCTTGAAAGTAGACATGTGGAGAATGACTTGGGGGTCCTGGTGGACAAGAAGCTGGACATGAGCCAGCAGTGTGCGCTTGCAGCCTGGAAGGCCAATTGTGTTCTGGGCTGCATTAAAAGATGAGTGGCCAGCAAGGAGAGGGAGGTGATTGTCCCCCTCTACTCGGCTCTTGTGAGGCCCCATCTGGAGTACTGTGTCCAGGCCTGGGGTCCCCAGTACAAGAAAGACGCAGAGCTCTTGGAACAGGTCCAGAGGAGGTCCGCTAAGAGGATCAGAGGGCTGGAGCACCTCTCCTATGAAGAAAGGTTGAGGGAACTGGGCTTGTTTAGCTTAGAGAAGAGAAGGCTCTGGGGAGACCTCATTGTGACCTTCCAGTACTTGAAGGGAGCGTATAAACAGGAGGGGGAATGGCTGTTTACAAGGGTGGTTAGCGATAGGACAAGGGGGAATGGTTTTAAACTGAGACAGGGGAGGTTTAGGTTAGATGTTAGGAGGAAGTTTTTCACCCAGAGGGTGTTGAGGCACTGGAACAGGTTGTCCAAGGAGGTTGTGGATGCCCCATCCCTGGAGGCATTCAAGGCCAGACTGGATGTGGCTCTGGGCAGCCTGGTCTAGTGGTTGGTGACCCTGTACATAGCAGGGGGGTTGAAACTCGATAATCATTTTGGTCCTTTTCAACTCAGCCCATTCTATGATTCTATGTTCTTATAACACCCTCCCCTCCCTTTTTCCGTGCCAGTGGGCCTGCGGGCCTGCATCTCGCTCCAATTGATCGGTGGGAGAAGAGGTTCTTTGATATATGTATACCCGATGTGAGATTAAGAAACAACGGTTCAAATGTTGGTCTGACCAGTTTATTAGAAATCTTAATCAGGGAGATGGGGAAGGGGAGGCTGGAGACTATTATGAATTAGGGTGTTGGGGAAGGGAAAGCAGGTGATAGGAAAGATAGGAAAGAAGCAAGAATTACTTGAAGTGGGGATAGTAACCACCAAGATCCAGCAGCATCCCATTGCACGCCATTCCGATGGTCCAAGGTAAAAATGCAGGGGGAGAGCAGCAGCAGTGTGGCCAGCCTTAGGCAAGCAAGAAGGTGCCAGGAAGAATCGGCAAGGCAAGTCCAGGAGGAAGTGGCAGGACTCAGGTATCAGGCCCAGGAGAGCCCGTCAGCATGCAGGCATCAGCTCGTGAGGCTTCTGATGTCAGACACCCCTTCTTCTTCTTCAGCATGCAGGCATCATGTCGTGAGGAATCTGTTGTCAGAAAACCTATTGGGAGAGAGCAGCAGCAGAATGGCCAGCCTTTGGCAGCAAGCAGGTAGAGTGCAGAGCAAGTCCAGGAGGGAGAGGCAGGTCATGAGGCTTCTCATATCAGAGACCTCTTCTTCTTCAACATGCAGACATCACATCCTGAGGAATCTGTTGTCAGAAAACCTTCTTCTGCATGCAGGCATTCCTGGGCGCTTGAGTAAGAGTCCTGTGCGTGTCATGGTTTTACGTTTTTTGGTTTTCAGTATTCCGCATCAAAACATCATGTAGTGCACTGGGAGTTAAAGTGTTAATGCTCCAATTCCAGGTACCTTTCCCCTGTACATTACGGAAGTCATGGGATCTGACCCTTCCGGGTGGGGCGGTGTCTTACTGCCTGGCAGTGGGTGCTGGAGGGTGCTTTCCTAGCCGTTCCAAGCTTTTCAGGTTTGACTCGGTCTCAGGAACTCTCTCTCTCCTATCTTATTTGATTTATTAGTCTCAATTTCAATTAGATTGTATTATATTGTGTTATCTTGCATTACGATATCATAGTAAAATAAGTTTTCCTCCATAGATTGTTGCCACTGTTTTTTTTCCTCCCTTCCTTCCTTCCCATTTGTGGGGCCGGGGGGGTGGGGGGGTGGGGGGCAGGGGCCTACTGCCCCCTGTCACGGGCACAGATTGATCTAGTTAACTCCGTGACAGTGCGGTACCCCCGAAGATGTCTACAGTGCGGTACCCTCGAAGATGGCTATCTCCCTCCAGATAAGCCCATACAAAAGACTGCTTCCTGGTCATTAAGCTGCGACTTCTCCCTCTCTCCCGGCTTGCAAAATCTTCAGACAAAAGATTTCACTAACTTTGACCAGGACTTGCCTGGACTTGTTCATCTGTGTCCTCAGCTTTGAGACAATGATGCAAAAGAATAATCTCTTACAGCCTGCCGTTCCCCTGTCATGGACACAGATAGATCTAGAGATAACTCCGTGACACATAGCGACTACACCTTCACTCATTTCTCAATTCACAGAAAGATCTACACTGAGGGAGGGGGAGGTGCAAGTATTCAAAGGCTCAAGTAACTCCTTACCTCCCCAGGGAGCTACACACCTATCAAACAAATGCAAATGCTCAAATCACTCTTCCCTTTCTTTGAGGAGAGCACACAAAAGACAGAGGCACAATCAACACTTTTTAGGTTTCAATATGAGGAGTGATCTTCTTGGAGAGGCACACAGGTTTAAGTAAAAAAATATCACTCCTCACTTCCCCAGGAGGTACACACAGGAAAATGTTCAAGCAATGTAAGTTTTAGTATGCAGAGTTAACTTCTTGGAGAGGTACACACGTTTAAGTCAAAAAATATCACTCCTCTCAACTCCAAGAGGTGCACACAGAAAAAAGGTTCAAATTTCCCACTTAAGTTACTTAAATCACAAAACGCAGGGTTGTCTTCCTGGAGAGGCACACGCTTATAAACAAATACAAATACTCAAAATTACTTCATGCGTCGAGAGGTATACACATAAAAAGTTCCAAAAACACTGCTATGTTTCAGTGTGTGGAGTGATCTTCCTGGAGAGGTGCTCACGTCAAAGTTATAAAAAATATCACTCCTTGCAAGTCCAGTGTGATAGATAAGGGTTAAGTTTGTTAGTCAAATCGAAACTCAGTGGTGCTTTCTCAGGTGTCTGGGAATGTAAATAATGTTGTAAACGATGGAAACTAAGAAGTTGCAGGCCCGGGGCACATAAGCTGCTAGAAAATAACCAAAGAATAATGGAAAAGACTACTGACTTTCACCCCCACAACCATCAGGAGGCTGGAAAATGAATCCCCTAGCAGAACAGCTACGACCACAGCAACAACCTGTGCGGCCGCTGGAACGTATGCAGGATGTTGGAAACATCCAAATAATTTTTGTCAGGACGGTATCTCTGATAAAGCAGATTTTATTCGCGATTGCAATGGCGGGCGTCCCGCAAGCAGGAGCGCACCTATGGACACAAGATGACAGTCTTTATACAACCCGGTTTTTTTCCCTTTATACATCCCCCTGCCCCTGTGTTCCCCATTGGCTGGGTACTTCCAGGGTTCAAATCTTTATCAGTTGACGTTTGTTGATTATCCGTGTGTTATCGGGTGTCAGTCAGTACCATCCTGTTTGTTTCCAAGATGTCCTCAGTGCTCTTCTTGGTCCTATTGATATTGGTGATTGTCTCCGAAGGACGTTCGTTAAACACAAGAGCACCGGGGGGGAGTGGAAATGACGCCAGCCTTCAGATGTCCTCTTACAAGGCGCTTCCTTGGGCATACAATGACTCTGTTTCCGCTGGTTTTGATCTCATGCGGAATATTCTTGCAATGTGTGGGACAAATATACATATCCCAAAAAGAACTATGACAAACGGAGTTCATGAATAAAAATATTACCAATTCTAATGCAGAAACGACATTTGAGTCCCACAATGCCCCCCTTTTTCTTTTTTCAACACTGTGATTTCTGTTCTGCAATGTTTTTAAGAAGTTTCAATTCACTTTTAATAGACATCTCCCTCTATCTCCACTTTCTTGATTTCCCATCCGTCCTCTAATACCATCATTTTAAAATCAAATTTTAGTGACTCCATTGGTGTGTGCTTGCTTCATAGTGCTGTCTCGATCAATCACTGTACCAGTTCCCTCACACAGGGAATAACACAGCAAAACCAATGGCATCAGGGCTCCTGCTAACTACTATGAAAGAATAAACGTGGATACAATCACCAACCCCTTGCCATTCATCAAACCAGGACTCCTTCCAACCATCCAGTGATAGAAGTATCTATTCCCGATTTTTTCCTTGCCAGTTAGTGGCAAGGGTGGTAAGCCCAAGGCAATGGTCTTAGTTAGGGTTTCACCTGGAGCTGTGGTATTGGGATGAAGGTGCAGACAACTGGTACCACACAATTACAACACCACACCTTTTTTTTTTTTTTCTTCTTTTTTTTTTTTTTTTTTTTTTTTTCCCAGGCTTGTATCGATATCTTAGGAGATCCTATTTTCTCCCAGCCATCCGACTGTGGCACTAACGTTCTGCAGGTTCCCCTTTATTGCACTCTTATTGTATAATTTGTAAGCTCGCACGGATTATAACAAATGTAGTTAATCAATCCTACATTCTGTTGATCATCACCCACCAGGACAGTGACTCAAACCTCTGCAACAATTTGATTTCTCGCCTTAAAAATCATGCAGGGAACAACAAGTGAAAAGTTTAAATCCTTAGCTTGCCCCCCAAACCAACCAATTACTGACATAAGTATACTTTGCAATGAAGGTTTTTCACAAGGGATATATAAGCAGTTACCCTCAAATGCTGCACGTAATCAATTAACATTTTCTAGAACATTATAAGAGCCCATACGACTGATCTGTGGATTGCAATTCAACAATTGTAAGGGTCCATCCTGACGGCAGTTCCCATGGTATTTGAGGGACCTCGTAACTCGAGTATGAATCATCTGTGCAGGATGTTTGCAGCACCTGGAACGACTTATGCCACACTTGAATTTCCAGGGGCGAAATGTGAAAGACATATGCTATAGACATTCATCTCTTGTTAAAATAGTATGTAATCAAGGCCATACAAGGCAATTGGGCTCTAAGTATGCCTAGAATCAAGTTTCGCTATTTCCTGGAAGCGTGTGTATTGTAAGAACTTTAACCACATGATCAGTATTTCATGTTCCCTACTGGGTAGAGATCCTTGTTGGTACAACATACGGCCATTTTTTGTACAGTAGTTTTGAAAGACTTAACCCCTCTTTGGCTCTAGTTTCTTCTGGTCCTAAGGAGAACCAAAAGCAACAACTTTGGCTAGGATGTCCACTTCCTTCCTGGCCCAGTTTGACAACCTGTGATTTATCAGATAGTTTCATCTTGTCCACCTGACCAACCTCGCCTGTGGTCTGTGTGATATAGTGCAAGTGCCAATTTATTCCCAGATGCTTACTGACCTGTTGGACAATCTCTGCATAAAGTGAGTTCCCCCCTGGTTTGAAAGGATAATTGTTGCGGAACAAAACCAACCTTGGTATAAAACTCCTGCAGCAATACCTTGGTATTTTTCTTTGGCTTTATTGGTCCCTGCAGGGAATGCTTGCTGTCCGGCCAACCCTGAAAAGGGTATTTGTTAGAACTAGCATATACTGAATCCCTCCTTTTCCTGGCAGTTTCTGAAAAAATCAATTTGGGCAATTGTGTGTCCTAAAAGATTTCCCTTTCCCACAAGCCCCACGTTACCTGTTTCTGGTACTAGGATTGGTACAGTTACTTTCTGATGTCTGTACGCTCCATATGTTTTTATTATGTTCCCTAGAACCAATTTCTATAAAATAATAAAGGCACAACAATGGTGGCCCATCTGGGTATGCACCACCGGGTCAGCTTGCTCTCTATCCCTTTTAAATCAATAAATTCCCTATCCTCTCTAACAATAAACTTATAGGTTCTGAGTAAGGTTCAGAATATTTAAGTTTTACCGTCTGGAATTAAAGCCATTTCACACACACCAATTTTCTTTTTCCTTCAGCTGCCTGTTTTTGGTCCACCTGATCCAACATCATATTCTCAGTTTCCTGTAACAGTGTCACTCTTCTGATGTCCTTTTGCAATGTTGTCATGGTGTTGTGATTTGTGGTTTTCCGGTATTCCACATCATAACATCAATGTGGGGCACTGGAGTTGAACTGGTTAATGCTCAACTACTGGGGGACCTTGCCGGGAATAGAAAGAAGAACCGACATTCCCCGGGGACTTTTGCGGTCCACAGAGAAGTCTCGAGATACAACTCCCTGGCAAGGTCGACCCTGATGGCGCTCCTCTTTTGCCTGCTCTCGTCATCTTCAGCGCTCCTCCCTTTTCTTCTCCCTACTTGCTCAAACTGGACGGCCAACTCTTCTCAACCTCAGGCCCTCCGCGTTGTGGTGAGGGCTATAACCCACCTTTCGGACATTCTCCTCTCCGTCTCTCTCATTATATTTGAATTTATTAGGCTTCAAATTTAATTATAAATTGTATTAATAATGGGATTAATCTTGCATTCCGATAATATATTTAGTAAATTAGTTTGTTTCTCCATCAGATCATTGCCGCTGGTTTCCAATTAATTTTGGGGGCCCCCTGTTTCCTCTTTCCGGAGGCGCGATCTGCGATCCCTTCGCCCCGCTATCACGGAACTGGGCGAACCAGCCCGTAAACCGTTGACAAATGTATAAAGCCAACCTGCTCTTTGTAGATTTACATCGTGCTGAATTTGTTCTCATGTGTGAAGAAACCTAACCTCACTCTTTCCAGAGGGTACCATGAGTGGTTACCACCCCCAAAAGACATAGTTAGCATCTGTCCCATATAGTTAAGGTTCTTGTCAAGGCAGTTTTATTTCATTCACCTTTCTGAGGCAAAAGTCCCCACTTTGTAAGTTTTTTTGCTTTCAATTACTTTTTGTCAAGTAGCAGGTTTGACTGCATTCCTGCCTTACAGTTTTCGCTTGTCCTCACAAAGATGCTTCCGTCAGATGAATCTCAGGAATCCTCAGCGGTGTCCAGCGTTTCCTCCTGTAGGTCTGACAACGTGGCCATAAACAGTCTCATGCAGTGCAGACAGACTGCTGACTTGGAGGTAGGCTCTGCGTTGGTGTGCTGGGGTGTTCAGCAAACTGCTTCCTTCCTCTTGATCAGTTGTGGCCTTCTTGTTTGAGAAACTTGATAGCCATTAAAGCAAGAATTTCAGCAAACTCACAGTCACTGTAACACAGTCCTCCTTGGTTTACTGTAGTATCCATGTACGGCATAAAGTTCCCGGTGAGATGGAGGAAACCCAATCTCAGGCTCACGAGTGGACCAGTTCTCAAAAATCCAACTGGGCTGTTCTCACACACCCGGGTAACAAACGTCCAGGTTGCGAATTTTTCTTTTTATTTAGTTAAGTGGAGTTTTTCCTATTCAAAGGCTAAATTAATTTTGAAGACTTTCTTTGGCAAAAACCAGGCAGAAAAAGGTGTACTTCAAATCCAGAACGGTAAACCCTGCCTACGTATTCCTTAACATTGGTTAATAAAGAGAATACACCATGGGTTGTATATAGGAACAATTTCTATTAATTGCCTCAATATCTTGTACGCAAACGATGAACTCTTGCCAGCCAATTGTTTTCATCATTTGCAAATCGGGGTGTTTCTATTTGGATTTCCTATCCAATTAATAATCCAAAATTCCCAAGAAGTTATTATTATTTCTTTTATCCTCTACAATCGTGTAATACTTAA
This sequence comes from Lophura nycthemera, assembly GCA_021292215.1. Taxonomy (NCBI): domain Eukaryota; kingdom Metazoa; phylum Chordata; class Aves; order Galliformes; family Phasianidae; genus Lophura; species Lophura nycthemera. Next base: position 53,810 of record JADANK010000531.1, read on the forward strand.
AGGGGGCACTGCTTTACCCTGGTTTGGGCTGGCTCCCGTCTTTAACGTAACTTTTATTGGGCTGCATTTTGTGGCTCTGCCGGCATTCCTGATGCCTACAATCCTGTGTATACCTGATTTAGGATTTACCTAACGTCTGGGATACAAATTGCGTTTCCTTTCTCCAGTTTGTTAAAGCCGGCCAGACGTAAAATTTTCAGTCAATTGTCTTGTGCTTGGACACTTAGTTCCAATTTGCTCTACTCTACTGATTGAATCTCTCTAACATTCAACTGTTCTAATACACAATGCCCAAGTTAATGGTGTTGGAGAACCTGGCATGTACAAGATTTAATATAATCCTACTTGTTCTCCTAACCTGTATTTAATTGGTCCCGCAAAAAGTAAAACTTCTCTTGCCAGAACTTCCTACAACTATTACAAAAATCATCATCTACGGGTTTTAATATTTTTGATGGTAGCACAGAGTAAGAGGCAACCCGTATCAGACAATAAAGCGTCTTACCCTGCGTCCCAGCTGCTTTTTTTCTGGCCAGTGGGGGTGGAACTCCTCCCTGAGGCCTTCCAGGCTCCCCCTGGACCTCTTCTTCTAGTAAGGACATCCCGTTACAACACACACATTACACCTTGCTCAACTGTTCCTTCCCTCAGCCCTGTGTTTCCAAACCATTTTTCACTTTTCAGACTTTTCGCAGTACTGAATAAATGGTAGTAACTTCTGTTTCACCCCTCCCCAAGCTTCCAGTGTGACAATGGGGATGTCGGTTTCGCCGAGATCTCTGCAGATGACGGCTATTTCTCACTTCAATGTCCAGTCCCTCCCCCTTCACAAGTTCACACACCGGCACAGTTTACAGCGGGGAGGCTCCGGCCTCAGCTCTTTCTCTCACTTACCCGAGTTGTTTGACACAGCCGCGTTGGGGGGGGTAGTGCGGGGGATGTTGTTTCCTGTGCCCGACCCAGAACTCTAATATGCAAACTCACTATTTTCCGTTAACTTTTTTTGTTATGTCCGTTGTTTTTTTTTTGTTGTTGTATGTTGTTCGCTTTTCAACAATTTCCACATTTGTTACAACCCTCAATTACATTTTCCATAGACCGTTATCAATTGCACCATTAACAATTGCACTTCCATTATCATCAAGACAGTTTTCCTCCCACGGCCTTCCAATCCACAAATCAAACAATACAGTTCTTCAACGTCCACAAACGCCCAGCACTTGGTCTTATGATTAGGGCAACTCAATTATAAAACTTGTCCCTTACTCCATTTTGTTCCTTGAGTTCCTTATTCAATATCCCCCCTGGCTCACCAGCAATGTTTCTCCAGTGAGCCAAAATACAACCCAGGGGGGTCTTCCGGTATCACTTTAGACACCACGTTGTTCGCAACAGGGCCTTGTACCTGACATAACATAACATAACACTTCTTAACGACATAACATTTAACAATCACAAAGACAATGACATAATCAGTACAATTTACCTCAGGATCGCGTCCTCCTCTCTGGCATCCGTCCAGGGCCCAACTGCCCTCTGTATGCATTTTCAACACATGCATAGGACTGCGCACCTCCTTCTCCAGTAAACAAAAATATCAGGATAGAAACCATCATTTTCCATCCTTGAGTAGAAATTAGGCCCTAGAAATTGATCTAATTGTTCTACTACACTTACAGGATCCTCAGTTAAGATTTCATTTCCTCTTAAAATTCCTAACTTCTCAGCTAGTGAGTGGGGAATTTACATAGCCTATTTCCCTTTGTCCCAGTGGAACCGTCCCGTAAGGATAACATTGAGGGCATTAGTATGGTTAGTTTTAGGGAAGGGGAAATTTTCAATATCTCCTTCACATTGTTCTAATGTCTTTCCTGAGCCCACAGCCTTCTTCCCCTGTAGTGTAACCCCCATTTGCTCCCCATTTATCTTTCTTCTGAGCCTACAACTTTGCCCCTGGTGCTACAATTGGGTGATATGGGGGAGGTAGATTCGTTAAAGGAGCCCTTGATTAGTTCTCTTTTCGAGTTCCCTCCCCTCCCTGGTTACGGACCTTTCCGTACTAGTAACAACGGGCTTCTTGAATCAAGAGCAGCATAGTCTGATTCCTCTTTTTAAAGGGGTGTTATTCTTTACATATGAAGTCAGAATCTGACACACCCAATCTTCGTCGATCCATATTCTGGGCCAGAATGAATGTTCCCTGTAATTGGCTCTCTAGCCATGTTTGTATACAAGATTTAAGCTTATATTAGTTTTTTTTTTCCTTGTCCCTGGTCTGTTGGGATCATTTTTCCAATTCTAAACATTTTTCCAAGGGCTATCGTTAGGCACCGACTTTTATGAACCTTTTTTCCCCTGGTACCTGGGAGCTCCTATTCCCCATCCCTCCGGAATGCTACTGTGAACCTCCCCAGCTCACAGGTTACCACAACTTAGGGCCGCCGATTCGCGGATTTAGGGCCAATTCCCTCCGGAGCACCTCGCTCCGATTACTCGGATTAATAGGGGTGTACTGCTGGCACTTGACTTCGTCAAGTGGTCAAGGGTATAACCGCACACCAACACTACCTGGTCGAGACTCTGCCTTTTACCAACACAAGCCGCTTTCTCCGTCTCTGCCGTGCCCCTCGCGGACAACAGAACCGCAAATCGGGACTCAGCATCGCGTCGCACTGAAAGTGCGTCTCAGTCACACACACTCACTCGAGTCTCAACCGGACCCCCCAAGGTAAGAATCAAAGCCCTTACCTTGGTCTGTGCACGGAGTTTACCGGGGTCCCCAGGGGTCAATACCCGTGCCTACCTGCCCCCTTGGCTTTTCAGAGCGCCAGTCATTGATTGTTAAGCAGGTCTCGGTTTTTCTTATCGCTGTCCAAGGATCACCCCTCAACACACGGACAGGACCGCTGAAATCCAGCGGGGGGGGTGCACCTCATGCCCTGTCCAGGGCAGTAGGGAGACCTCCAAAGAGTGCGATAATGTCCGGACGGGCCCCCAAATGTTGGAAACATCAAATAATTTGTTGTCAGGACGGTATCTCTGATAAAGCAGATTTTATTATTCGCGATTGCAATGGCGGCGTCCCGCAGCAGATGCGTGCGCGCGTATGGAGCACAAGAATGCAGTCTGGGTTTACCTGTTGTTCCCTTATCCATCCCCGCTGCCCGGTTCCCCATTTGGCTGGGTACTTCCAGGTTCAACAATCTTATCAGTTTAAACGTTGGTTGATTCGTGTGTTATCTGGTGCAGTCCAGTAGCCATCTGTTGGTTTCCAAGATGTCTCAGTGCGCTTCTTGTCCTAATTTGATAGGTGATTGGTCTCCGAAGTCTGCGTTAAAAAAGAGCAACGGGGGGGGGGGGGGGGGGGGGGGGGGGGGGGGGGGCGGGGGGGGGGGGGGGGGGGGATGACGCCGCCCGTAAGGTCTCTTTCAGCGCGTCCTTGGGCATACCATGACTTGTTCTCTGTTTGATCTCATGCAGGATATTCGTGCAATGTGGTGTGACAAAAGTACCATATCCCAAAAAGAACTAGGACAACGGAGTTCAGGAAAATAAAAAATATTATCCAATTCTAAATGCAGAAACGACATTTGATTCCCACAAGGAGATAAGAATTGTAATCAATGCAAGAATGGCGGAATGTTTCTGCAGTGAGATGAGAACTGTAGAAGTACAGAGTCAATCCCCTGTTCAAATCGACGACCCTGGTGGGAGTGTATGCTCCCCTCGGCATCCAGCGCTGTTTTGCTCACTTAAAAACCAAGCCTTGCGTAATTTAAATAAAGCTATCCCTTTATCAAACTAGACTCTGTCTGGTTTTGTCACGGGAATCTATAACATCCAGGAGGTACACACAGAAAAGTTTCAAATTATATCTGGAGGGACAACACTCACAGCAGGCATCCTGTCTCAACTACGCCATTAAAAAAATGTTTCACTCCAATTTATAGGAGGGAGAGGAGGTTCTTTTAATATATGTATACCTGACGTGAGATTAAGAAACAGCACTTCAAATGTTGGTCCGACTAGTTTATTACAAATCCAAATCAATCAGGGAGATGGGGAAGGGGAGGCTGGCAACTGTTATGAATTAAGGTGATGGGGAAGGGAAAGCAGGCAATAGGAGAGAGGACAGAAGGAAGAATTAAGTAAAGTGAGGATAGTCATCACCAAGATCCAGGAGCATCCTATTGCAAGCCATTCTGATGGTCTGAGGCCAATACAGGAGCAAAAGCGCAGGGGGAGAGCAGCAGCAGAGTGGCTGGCCTTAGGCAGCAAGCAGGTACAGACAGAACAAGCCCAGGAGAGTCCGTCAGCAAGCAGGCATCGTGTCATGAGGCATCTGATGTCAGACACCTACCCTCTTGGTTGTAGTTCCCCTTTTTCTCCTTCTGCCAACGTGTCATTCCTGGGCACTTTGGTAAGAGTCACGAGCAGTCATTCCTGGGCACTTAGATCATGTGCAGCACCCCTGAGATGGCTATCTCCCTTAAGATGAGCCTACATAAAGACTGCTTCCCTGCCATGAAACTGCTGCTTATCTCTCTCTCGTTGCCCTGGGCCTGCAAATCTTCAGACAAAAGATTACTCCAACTTTGACCAAGACTTGACTGGACTTGTCCATCTGTGTTCCTCAGCAAGCTTTGAGACAAAGGTACAAAAAGAATCATCTCTTACAGATGGTGAATCCTCAGTCCATTGAACTCAGGTCAGTGTGTCAGCTTCATTGTTTCCTGGTGATTGTAGGGGTTGGTGGCCAGAAACGTGATAGACATGTATGGTCCTGTGTTTAACCACATTACAGATGTCTAATCACTTATCTCTATCCCTGATTAGTCCAGTGTGGATAGTACATTCACAGAATCACAGAATCACAGAATGGCCAGGGTTGGAAGGGACCTCAAGGATCATGAATCTTCAACCCCCCTGCCACAATGGAGGGCCCACAACCACCCATTTAATACTAGACCAGGCTGGCCCAGGGCCCCATTCCAATCTGGCCTTGAACACCTCTAGGGATGGGGCAAGCCACAACCTCGCGGGCAGCCTGTTCCAGCACCGCCCTAACTCTCTCGGTAAAGAATTTCCCCGTGACATCCAACGCTAAATCTCCCCTCCCTCAACTTAAATCAATTTCCCTTGTCCTGCCATTCGCTGGGGGCCCACTGTTGCAATCCAAGAGTGGGAGCCCTTCAGTAAAGCCCAGACTATCTGTGCAGATATTCAGGATTCCTTCATCGGGTTCCTTGGTTATAACCATCCACATGGCTCGCAGTTCTGCCCACTGGCTACTCTGACCATCCCCCTCTTCAAACCACATTGTTTCAGTGCAGGGATGGTGTGTCATTGCTCTCCACTTACTTGGATTACCCTTGCTGGACCCATCCGTATACCTGGCATCTTCAGGAATGGGATATTTCCCTTCCTGAACAGGACTCTCCTCCAGTGGAGTGACTATTGTCTCTTTTGGTGTGCCAATGTGATACATCAACAGGCATAGGATCTTCTGGAATTCTTTAAATGGTGATGTGGGAATCAAATGTTGTTTCTGCATTAGAATTGGATAATATTTTTTTATTTCATGATCTCCGTTGTCATAGTTCTTTTTGGGAGTCTTTCTACTTAACTTGGGGAAGACCTCTGATAGTTTACATCGCTTATCCTCTAGACAAACCTTCCCAGGGAAGCACGCTCTGTATATATGTTATTTTGGCACAGCACATTGCAAGAAGATCCTGCACGAGAATCAAACCAGAGAACAAGTCATGGTATGCCGAGGAAGCGCCTGAAGAACATCGGAAGGTCTGTGGCGTCATCCCCCCCCCCCACCCCCGGTGCGCTTTGTTTAACGAAGAACTTTCGGAAGACAATTCACCATATCAATAGGACAAGGAAGAGCACTGAGACACCTTGGAACAACAGGATGGCTGCCTGACTGACACCAATAACACGCCGAATCAACATACGAATAAACTGATAAGATTGTGAACCTGGAAGTACCCAGCCAATGGGAAACAGGGCAGGGGGATGGGTAAAGGGAAAAACAGGGGTATTAAAGACTGTCATCTTGTGTCCAGAGGTGGCGCTCCTGCTTGCGGGACGCCCGCCTTTGCAATCGCGAATAAAATCTGCTTTAATCAGAGATACCGTCCTGAACAAAAAATGATTTGGAGTTTTCCAACAGACTTTTTGCAATTTTTGTTTGTTTGTTTTTGTTGTTTTACAATTCCACACTATTTGTACCCTCATTACATTTCCATAACCATTAACAAATGCACTCCATATATCATAAAGACAGTTTCTCCAACTGCTTCAAAATCCACAATCAAACAATACCAGTTTCTTCAACTTCCACAAACACCCAGCACTTTGGTATCATGATTAGGGCACTCAATTGTAAAACTGGGTCCAATTACTCATTTATGTTCAGTTCGTTTTTTTTTTGGTTGTTGTTGTTGTGTTTTGGTTTGTTTTTTTAATTCAATACTTCCCCCTGGCTCACCAGCAATATTTATCCAGTGAGCCCCTTGTAAAATTTGTAAAACGACCCAGGGGGTGCTTCTGGGTATCACTTTAGACACCCCTCTGTTCCAGAACAACCTCATACTGCATAACTAACACTTTCACGCCATAAACATTTAACAATCACAAAGACAGTACAAGAATCGAACAAATTTATCCTCAGGATCCTTCATCTCTCTGCCTCCCCCTCCGGGGCCCCAACCTTTCCTTCGGTATTCATTTCCCACACGTGCATAGCCTGCCCAAACTCCTTCTCCAATAAACAACGAGATCATGAATAAACAATCATTCCATCCATAATAGAAATTAGGCCCTAGAAATTGATCTAATGTTTCTGTCGACAACTTAATAGATCATCCTCAATTAGAAAATTCTTGAAAATTCCCTGACGTTTTCTTCTAGTAAAAAAAGCAAGCATTAGCTACCCTAATTTTCCTGTGAACCTAAGGGAGAAAACTGCCCTAAGGGATAAAGTAGTGGTAAGGTTGGTGTTAGAGAAAGGAAAACCTCCAGTCCTGTTTTTGGAAACAAGCCAAATAATTTTTAACAGGACGGTATCGCTGAGAAAAGCAGGAGTTTATGTCGCGATTGCAATGGCGAGCGTCCCGCAAGCAGGAGCCGCACCTATGGACCACAAGATGAACGTCTTTATACCCTGTTTTTTCCCCTTATCCATCCCCTGCCCTGTTTACCCCCATTGGGCTGGGGTACTCCAGGTTCACAATCTTATCCAGTTTATTCGTGTGTTATTCTGGTGTCAGTCAGCAGCATCCGTGTTGTTTCCCAAGATGTTCTCAGTGCTCTTCCTTGTCCTATTGATAATGGTGATATGTCTTCCGAAGTCGTCGTTAACAAAGAGCACCGGGGGGGGGGGATACGCCAAGGCCTTCAGAGGTCTCCTTCAGCTCTTATTTTCGGGCATACACATGACTTGTTCTCCTGGTTGTGATCTCCGGGCAGGATATTCTGCAATGTGTGGTGACAAAATATACTATATACACCTATATACAGGCGTTGCGCATTTCCTGGGAAGGTTTGTCTAGAGGATAAGCGATGTAAAAATATCAGAGGTCCTTCCCGCAAGTTAGTAGAAAGACGCTCCCAAAAAGAACTATGACAACGCAGATATGAAATAAAAAAATATTATCCAATTCTAAGGGCAGAAACAACATTTGATTCCCACAATTCCCCCCTTTTTCCTTTTTATACTCCTTTGATTTCTGCAATTTTTTTTTTTTTAAGTTTCACTTTTATAGACAGTCTCCTTTCTCCACTTTCTTTTTTTTTTTTCCCATCTCCCCTCTAAGACAACATCATGTTAATCCAAATGTGGTGACTCCATTGGTGTTTGCTCATAGTGCTGTCTCGAGTGCAATCACTGTACCAGTCCCCTCACACAGGGAATAACACAGCAAAACCAATGGCCATCAGGGCTCCTGCTACTACTATGAAATAAGTAAACAGGGGTTACACTCACCCTTTCATTCATCAAACCGGACTCCAACCATCCAGTGATAGAAGTATCTATTCCCAATTTTTCTGCCAGTTTCATGGCAAGGGGGGATTAAGCCCTGCATGCCTTAGTTATGGTATCACACCTGAGCTGTGGTTTATTGGGATGAAGTGCAACAACTGTAACCCAGCATTACACTCATCCCCCCACCCCTTTTTTTGTTTTTCTTCTTTTTTTTCCAGCTTGGCATCTAGCTTGGAGGAATCCCGATTTTCCCAGGCTCTCCTCTTGTGGCATCTAACTGTTTCTGCGTGTCCCGTTATATTGCACTCTTTGTATAATTTGTAAATCTCCACTGAGTATAACAAATGTGTAATCCAATCTACAGTCATGTTGATCATCACCCACCAGGACAGTGGACCCAAACCTGGCAACAATTTGATTCTTCGCCTTAAAAGCATCAGGGCAACAAGTGAACAGTGAAAGTTTTTAAATCCTTAGCTTGCCCACTACCAACAATTACGGATATAAGTATAACTTGCAAATGATGTTTTCACAAGAGATATATAAGACTTTTACATCAATGCTGCAACTTAATCAAATGAACAGTTCTAACATTATAAGAGCCCATATACTGTCTTTGGATCACAATTTTAAGGGTCCAAGCTGACGTCAGTTCCCATTATATTTGAGGGACCCGTTCTTACTCTAGTATGAGTGTAGCCACAATGCTGGTTCTTTTACTGCTGTGCGGGATGTTTGCAGCACCTGGAACAGACCTGTATCCACCTTGATTCAGGGCGAAGGTGAAAGACATCTGCAATACATATCCATCTTCATTGTTAAATATTATGTATCAAGCCATCAAGGCCGATTGGGCTCTAGTTCCTAGAACCAGTTTCTCTTTTCCTGAAACTCTGTTTTTTCTTGTAGACCATACCACATATGCTCAGGATTGTCACTCCCGACCCTGGGTATTAGAAGGTCCTGTGTTGTACAACATAAGGCCTTTTTGTACAGTATTTTGAAAGACCTTAACCCCGCTTTTGGCGCTAGTTTCATCATTCTGATCCTAAGGAGAGCCAAAGGCAACAACTGTGGCCAGGACAGTCCACACTTCCTGGCCCAGTTTTAACAACCTGTGATTTAAATCAGATAGTTCATCTTTTCCAACTGACCACATCCGCCTGTGTCTGTGTGGATAGGTGCAATTGCCAATGTATAATTCCCAATGCTTTACGGGACCTGTTGGACAATCGCTGCAATAAAGTGGTTCCCCTGGTTGAAGGGTATTGTTGCGGATACCCAACCGTGTATAATGCCTGCAGCAATAACCGTGTTATTTTCTTTGGGCTTATTGGTCATGCAAGGGAATGCTTTCCGGCCAACCCTGAAAAAGGTATTTGTTAGAACTAGCATAGACCGAACCCTCCTGTTTCCCTGTGCATTCTGAAAAAAAAAATCAATTTACAATTGTTGTCCTAAAAGATGCCCGTTCCAACAAGCCCCACTTGTCACCCGTTTTCTGAGACTCGGATTGTACAGTTACGTTCTGATGTCTGTACTCCCATATGTTTTATTATGGTTCCCTTAGAAACCAAGTTCTATAAAGTAATAAAGGGCACAACAAATGGGTCCCATCGGCTGTGCACCCACCGGTCAGCTGCTCTCCTTCCCTTTTAAAGCAATAAATTGCTATCCTCTCTAACAAATACTTATAGGTTCTGATTAAGGTTTACAGATATTTTTTAAGTTTTACCGTCTGGAAGTAAAGACCAGTTTTCACACCAAGTTCTTTTTCCTTCAGCTGCCTGTTATTTGGCCACCTGGATCCACCATCAGATTCCCCAGCTTCCTGTACAGTGTCCATCGTCGAGGTCCTTTTTTTTACATGTATAACAAGCACACGCTGCTTTTTTGGTAGATTTACATCATGCTGAATTTGTTCTCCATGTGTTGTAAGAAAAACCCGCTCTTCCAGATGGTACCAAATGAGTGGGTACCACCCCAAAAGCATATTTAGCAATCTGGTCCCATATATGTAAGGTTCTTGTCAAGGCAGTTATTTAGCCTTCTGAGCACAAGTCCCCAAAGGTAATGGTTTTGCTTCAATACCTTGTCAGTAGCAGTTAACTGCATGTCCTGCCTTACAGTCTCACAAAGCTGCTTACGTCGTGAATCCAGGAATCCCTCAGCGTTGTCCAACGGTTCTCCTGTAGGGGGGTTCTGACAACTGGCATAGACAGTCTCCATGCAGTTCACACTGCTACTTGGAGGTAGCTCGTTGTTGGTGGTTCTGGGTGTTCAGCAAACTGCTTCCTTTTATCATTGTGCTTTTCAGTTGTAAAACTTGATAGCCATTTAAAATCAAGAAATTCAGGCAAAACTCACAGTCCGGCCACTGTACAACAGTCCCCTCCTTTTTACGGTAGTAGCCTGGGTACTGGCAGTAAATTTCACTGTGAGTGGAGGAAAACCAAAGCCTCAGGCTCACGAGTTGACCAGGTCTCAAAAATCCACTGGGCTGTCGCTCACAACCCGGGGTAAACTGTCCCAGGTTAGCTGAATTTTTCCTTATTTATTTATTTATATATATATATAATTTTTATTATTAATTTTTTTCCTTCTTCCATATTGGGGAGTATTCCTATTCAAAGGCAAATACTTTTAAGACTTTCGTTGGGCAAAACCAGCAGAAAAAGGTGTACTTCAAATCCGAACGTAACCCCACCGACTTATTCCTTAATTGGTTTAATAAAGATATACACCATGGGTTGTATAGATTCAACTTTCGATTAAGTGCCCTCAAATCTTGTACAAAACTATAAGCTCTTTGCCATCCAATTTTTCATTTGCAGATCGGGGTGTTCTATTTGGGAATTTCTATCCAATTAATAATCCCAAACATTCAAGAAGTTTAGTTATTATTTCTTTTATCCTCCTACAATCTTGTATCCTTAAAGGGCCCTGCTTTACCCCTGGTTGGCTGGCCTCCCGTCTTTAACTTAACTTTTATTTAGAGATTAACTCCGTGAACTAGCGACTACAACCTTCAACTCATTTCTCAATTCACAGAAAGAATATACACTGAGGGAGGGGGAGGTGCAAGTATTCAAAGGGATCAGTAACTCCTTACCTCCCCAGGGAAGCTACACACCTATCAAACAAATTCAAAGGCTCAAATCCTCTTCCCTTTCTTTAGGAGAGCACACAAAAGACAGAGGCACAATCAAACAACACTTTTTAGGTTTCAATATGAGGAGTGATCTCGTGGAGAGGCACACAGGTTTAAGTAAAGAAAATATCACGCCTCACTTCCCCAGGAGGTACCACAGGAAAATGTTCAACATGTAAGTTTTAGTATGGCAGAGTTAACTTCTTGAGAGGTACACACGTGTTAAGTCAAAAATATCACGCCTCTCAACTCAAGAGGTGCACACAGAAAAAAGTTCAAATTTCCCACTGAAGTTACGTAAATCAAAACCAGGGTTGTCTTTCCTGGAGATGCACACGCTTATAAACAAATACAAATACTCAAAATTACTTCAATGCGTCGAGAGGTATACACATAAAAATTCCAAAAACACTGCTATGTTTCAAATGTTTCAGTGTGTGGAGTGAATCTCTCCTGGAGAGGTTGCTGCACGTTCAAAGTTATAAATATCAATCCTTGCAAGTCCAGATGTGATAGATAAGGGTTAAGTTTGTTAGAATCAAATCGAAACTCATGTGCTTTCTCAGGTGTCCTGGGATGTAAATATGTTTGTAAAACGATGGAAACTAAAAGTTGCAGGCCCGGGGCACGTAAGCTGCTAGAAAAAGAACCAAAGAATATGGAAAAGACTACTACTACTGACTTTTCACACACCCCACAACCAATCAGAAAGGCTGGAAAAATGATCCCCTAGCAGAACAGCTAACGACCACAGCAACAACCTTTGCGGCCGATGGAACGTAATGCAGGAGGTTTTGGAAACATCCAATAATTTTTGTCCAGGACGGTATCATCTGATAAAGCAATTTTATTCGCGATTGCATGGCGGGCGTCCCGCAGCAGGAGCGCACCTATGGACACAAGATGACAGTCTTGATACAACCCGGTTTTTTTCCCTTTATACATCCCCCTGCCCCTGTGTTCCCCATTGGCTGGGTACTTCCAGGGTTCAAATCTTTATCAGTTGACGTTTGTTGATTATCCGTGTGTTATCGGGTGTCAGTCAGTACCATCCTGTTTGTTTCCAAGATGTCCTCAGTGCTCTTCTTGGTCCTATTGATATTGGTGATTGTCTCCGAAGGACGTTCGTTAAACACAAGAGCACCGGGGGGGAGTGGAAATGACGCCAGCCTTCAGATGTCCTCTTACAAGGCGCTTCCTTGGGCATACAATGACTCTGTTTCCGCTGGTTTTGATCTCATGCGGAATATTCTTGCAATGTGTGGGACAAATATACATATCCCAAAAAGAACTATGACAAACGGAGTTCATGAATAAAAATATTACCAATTCTAATGCAGAAACGACATTTGAGTCCCACAATGCCCCCCTTTTTCTTTTTTCAACACTGTGATTTCTGTTCTGCAATGTTTTTAAGAAGTTTCAATTCACTTTTAATAGACATCTCCCTCTATCTCCACTTTCTTGATTTCCCATCCGTCCTCTAATACCATCATTTTAAAATCAAATTTTAGTGACTCCATTGGTGTGTGCTTGCTTCATAGTGCTGTCTCGATCAATCACTGTACCAGTTCCCTCACACAGGGAATAACACAGCAAAACCAATGGCATCAGGGCTCCTGCTAACTACTATGAAAGAATAAACGTGGATACAATCACCAACCCCTTGCCATTCATCAAACCAGGACTCCTTCCAACCATCCAGTGATAGAAGTATCTATTCCCGATTTTTTCCTTGCCAGTTAGTGGCAAGGGTGGTAAGCCCAAGGCAATGGTCTTAGTTAGGGTTTCACCTGGAGCTGTGGTATTGGGATGAAGGTGCAGACAACTGGTACCACACAATTACAACACCACACCTTTTTTTTTTTTTTCTTCTTTTTTTTTTTTTTTTTTTTTTTTTCCCAGGCTTGTATCGATATCTTAGGAGATCCTATTTTCTCCCAGCCATCCGACTGTGGCACTAACGTTCTGCAGGTTCCCCTTTATTGCACTCTTATTGTATAATTTGTAAGCTCGCACGGATTATAACAAATGTAGTTAATCAATCCTACATTCTGTTGATCATCACCCACCAGGACAGTGACTCAAACCTCTGCAACAATTTGATTTCTCGCCTTAAAAATCATGCAGGGAACAACAAGTGAAAAGTTTAAATCCTTAGCTTGCCCCCCAAACCAACCAATTACTGACATAAGTATACTTTGCAATGAAGGTTTTTCACAAGGGATATATAAGCAGTTACCCTCAAATGCTGCACGTAATCAATTAACATTTTCTAGAACATTATAAGAGCCCATACGACTGATCTGTGGATTGCAATTCAACAATTGTAAGGGTCCATCCTGACGGCAGTTCCCATGGTATTTGAGGGACCTCGTAACTCGAGTATGAATCATCTGTGCAGGATGTTTGCAGCACCTGGAACGACTTATGCCACACTTGAATTTCCAGGGGCGAAATGTGAAAGACATATGCTATAGACATTCATCTCTTGTTAAAATAGTATGTAATCAAGGCCATACAAGGCAATTGGGCTCTAAGTATGCCTAGAATCAAGTTTCGCTATTTCCTGGAAGCGTGTGTATTGTAAGAACTTTAACCACATGATCAGTATTTCATGTTCCCTACTGGGTAGAGATCCTTGTTGGTACAACATACGGCCATTTTTTGTACAGTAGTTTTGAAAGACTTAACCCCTCTTTGGCTCTAGTTTCTTCTGGTCCTAAGGAGAACCAAAAGCAACAACTTTGGCTAGGATGTCCACTTCCTTCCTGGCCCAGTTTGACAACCTGTGATTTATCAGATAGTTTCATCTTGTCCACCTGACCAACCTCGCCTGTGGTCTGTGTGATATAGTGCAAGTGCCAATTTATTCCCAGATGCTTACTGACCTGTTGGACAATCTCTGCATAAAGTGAGTTCCCCCCTGGTTTGAAAGGATAATTGTTGCGGAACAAAACCAACCTTGGTATAAAACTCCTGCAGCAATACCTTGGTATTTTTCTTTGGCTTTATTGGTCCCTGCAGGGAATGCTTGCTGTCCGGCCAACCCTGAAAAGGGTATTTGTTAGAACTAGCATATACTGAATCCCTCCTTTTCCTGGCAGTTTCTGAAAAAATCAATTTGGGCAATTGTGTGTCCTAAAAGATTTCCCTTTCCCACAAGCCCCACGTTACCTGTTTCTGGTACTAGGATTGGTACAGTTACTTTCTGATGTCTGTACGCTCCATATGTTTTTATTATGTTCCCTAGAACCAATTTCTATAAAATAATAAAGGCACAACAATGGTGGCCCATCTGGGTATGCACCACCGGGTCAGCTTGCTCTCTATCCCTTTTAAATCAATAAATTCCCTATCCTCTCTAACAATAAACTTATAGGTTCTGAGTAAGGTTCAGAATATTTAAGTTTTACCGTCTGGAATTAAAGCCATTTCACACACACCAATTTTCTTTTTCCTTCAGCTGCCTGTTTTTGGTCCACCTGATCCAACATCATATTCTCAGTTTCCTGTAACAGTGTCACTCTTCTGATGTCCTTTTGCAATGTTGTCATGGTGTTGTGATTTGTGGTTTTCCGGTATTCCACATCATAACATCAATGTGGGGCACTGGAGTTGAACTGGTTAATGCTCAACTACTGGGGGACCTTGCCGGGAATAGAAAGAAGAACCGACATTCCCCGGGGACTTTTGCGGTCCACAGAGAAGTCTCGAGATACAACTCCCTGGCAAGGTCGACCCTGATGGCGCTCCTCTTTTGCCTGCTCTCGTCATCTTCAGCGCTCCTCCCTTTTCTTCTCCCTACTTGCTCAAACTGGACGGCCAACTCTTCTCAACCTCAGGCCCTCCGCGTTGTGGTGAGGGCTATAACCCACCTTTCGGACATTCTCCTCTCCGTCTCTCTCATTATATTTGAATTTATTAGGCTTCAAATTTAATTATAAATTGTATTAATAATGGGATTAATCTTGCATTCCGATAATATATTTAGTAAATTAGTTTGTTTCTCCATCAGATCATTGCCGCTGGTTTCCAATTAATTTTGGGGGCCCCCTGTTTCCTCTTTCCGGAGGCGCGATCTGCGATCCCTTCGCCCCGCTATCACGGAACTGGGCGAACCAGCCCGTAAACCGTTGACAAATGTATAAAGCCAACCTGCTCTTTGTAGATTTACATCGTGCTGAATTTGTTCTCATGTGTGAAGAAACCTAACCTCACTCTTTCCAGAGGGTACCATGAGTGGTTACCACCCCCAAAAGACATAGTTAGCATCTGTCCCATATAGTTAAGGTTCTTGTCAAGGCAGTTTTATTTCATTCACCTTTCTGAGGCAAAAGTCCCCACTTTGTAAGTTTTTTTGCTTTCAATTACTTTTTGTCAAGTAGCAGGTTTGACTGCATTCCTGCCTTACAGTTTTCGCTTGTCCTCACAAAGATGCTTCCGTCAGATGAATCTCAGGAATCCTCAGCGGTGTCCAGCGTTTCCTCCTGTAGGTCTGACAACGTGGCCATAAACAGTCTCATGCAGTGCAGACAGACTGCTGACTTGGAGGTAGGCTCTGCGTTGGTGTGCTGGGGTGTTCAGCAAACTGCTTCCTTCCTCTTGATCAGTTGTGGCCTTCTTGTTTGAGAAACTTGATAGCCATTAAAGCAAGAATTTCAGCAAACTCACAGTCACTGTAACACAGTCCTCCTTGGTCTTGTGAATCTACACCACATGTTTGGTATACACCTGACTCTCTCACAATCATGCTCTTGGTTTGGATCGTCAGCAATGAATGCACGGTCATGTAACATTACCACCACGACGCCTTCTCGCCTATAATGGGTGCCTTTTTCCATAGCAGATGTCTGAGACTGCACAACTACATCAGGCACTAAAGGGGGGGGTCCTGATCTGCCATAGGGACATGATGAGGGTCCCTTTAGCAATTAAGATGCAGCGCAACTATCTGTGCAGATATTCAGGATACCATCACCGGGTTCATTGGTTATAACCATCCGCACAGCTTGTAGTTCAGCCCACTGGCTGCTCTGACCATCCCCCTTGTCAAACCAGAATGTTTAGGTGGAGGGATGGTATGTTACCGCTCTCCATTTATTCAGGTTGCCCGTGCTAGACCCATCTGCGTTCCAGGCATCTTCAGGGATAGGATATTTCCCCTCCTGACTGGAACTCTTCACTGGTGGAGCAACACGTTTCCTTTGGTGCATCACTATGATACATCACCGGGCCTAGGATCTTCTGAAGTTGTTCTTTTTTAGTGGTGATGAAGACAGACTACTCCTTTGGCTGAGGTAGACGACCCATCGTGCCACCATTTGTGCCTGGGCCACCCTTGTCTTAGGAATGAGGGTCAGATCTTTGACCCAACCCTGAATCAGCAGGGTGGTCTTAACTATAACTTCAGCCATTTGGGTTATTGGCTCTACCGCCTGTAATGCAGAGTACGCAGCCAATAACTGTTTTTCAATCACGCTATATCTTTCTTCTGCTCCGCACCAGACCTGAGACCAGAAACCAAGGGGGGTTCAAAAAGGACTCTGGTGTTGCCACAGGCCCCAGCTAAAGTGTCACAGAGTTAACTAGATCAATCTATGCCTGTGACAGGGGGACAGTAGGCCCCTGCCCCCCACCCCCCCCCAGCCCCACAAAACGGGAAGGAAGGAAGGAAGGGAAGAAAAAAAAAACAGCAGCAACAATCTATGGAGGAAAACTTATTTTACTAACTATGATATCGGAATGCAAGATAACACAATATAATACAATCTAATTGAAATTGAGACTAATAAATCAAATATGATAGGAGAGAGAGTTCCTGAGACCGAGTCAAACCTGAAAAGCTTGGAACGGCTAGGAAAGCACCCTCCAGCACCCACTGCCAGGCAGTAAGAGACCGCCCCACCCGGAAGGCCCGATCCCATGAACCCGTAAGGTTAGGGTTAGAACATGGAATTGGAGAATTAACACCTTCAATTCCAGGAACTACAGATGTTTTGGATGCGGAATACGGAAACCAAAAAAACTAAAAACCATGGAACATTCCCACCCCTTTTCTAAATCCACTACATCGGCTTGTCATGGTTTTGGTTTTTTTTTTGGTTAATATTCCACATTCAAGAAATCATGTACTGGAATTAAATGGTTAATGCTCTAATTCTACGTACCTTCCCTATTACCTTACGGAAGTCATTGGGATTGGACCCTTCCGGGGGGCGGGGGGGCCGGTCCTCTTATGGCCTGGCGTGGGTGGGCTGGGGGGTGTTTTCCTGCCGTTCCAAGCTTTCCAGGTTTGGACTGGTCTCGGGGAACTCTTCTCTCAAATCTTATTTGAATTTTATTGACTCAATTTCAATTAGATTGTTTATATTTTATTATTTTGCATTCCGATATCTAGTTAGTAAAATAAGTTTTACCTCCAAGTTGTTTGCCGCTGTTTTTTTTTTTTCCCTTTTTCCCCCTTTTTTTTTTTTTGGGGGGGGGGGGGGGGTGGGGGGGCAGGGGCCTATGGCCCCCCCTGTCCCGGGGATTAAACTGATTGGTTAATTCCGTTACAGTTTTGGGGTGGGAGGAATGCGGGCTGTGCCTTTTTTGTGTGTTTTTGGCTCTTAGAACCGAATTCTCACTCTTGCTCTTAGAGGTTCGTTAGGGGCATTATAGTAGTTCAGGTTTTTTTGTGTGGAAAAACCCTTTTGACCTTGAAAGGGCCCGGCGTACTTCCCGTTATTCTGGGATATTTGTAAAACTTTAGCGCTTTGCTTAGTCTGGGGTAAGTGCCTCTTTTTCTTCCCCCCCCCCCCCCCCCCCCCCCCCCCCCCCCCCCCCCCCCCCCCCCCCCCCCCCCCCCCCCTTTTTAGTTTCAATTCATTAACCCCTTTTTTGAGCAGAAAACCAGGATTGAAACCCCTTCTTTTCGTGGGGAGCGCTTGAATAAGGGATTCAAAGCTATGATGTTTCTTGAACCTTACTGGCCAATCATCAGTGTCGTGATTAACCTTTTGTGGAATTGGACATATATAACTAATAAGGGCAACTGCCGGAGGACGCCTGGGTTGGTTACCTATATGGTACCAAATGCAATGTTTAATTATGAATTTTGCACCTTGCATCCCGGATGGAATGGCTAATTTCCACAAGGCAACCTTACATCCCAAAATGGAATACCTAATTTTACAAAAACCACAACCGATGTTCAAAACCAGTTTCCGATTTTCCTCCTCGGTTTATCCGCTTTTTCCAATGCTGAGTTAATTTTCATGCTTGTGGTCGCCCAAAGGTCCTGCTCATATCCCACTTTTCATGAATGTGTTCCTATACAGGAATGTAAGCGGAAAGGAAGTCCCTCCCAAAAGCCAGAGAATGCGACTGGGCAGGGAATTGGGGAGGTTTAGGGCCCGATCTTAAAGCATGGGGACCCGCAATTGTCATGGGATTTCATCTTGAAGCACCCTGTGGGTCCCCAGAAAAACTTAGGCCAGTATTTGGCGACCAGGGGCAGTGGGGCTCAGGTAAATCTAAGGAGGTACAACTTATTTGGGGTTTGGCTTGTGCTTACCGTGCCCATATATAAATCTGTTTTGGGGAGAGGAGAGTTTCCAGCTGGGGTTCAAGCCAAAAGGGGGGATCTCCAGTCCAAAATCTGATCAATTACAGGAGACACCAGTAAAACAATAATCAGTTGCCCCTGTGGAGGGCAAGAAATGGAAACGGTGCCACGGGTCAGAACGAAAAAAAAGAAGAAGGGAGGAGGCGGTGGAGGAAGAATCCCGGTTGAGGGCCCTCCTCGGAAACCACCAAAGATCAAGGAAAGGCAAAAGGAAAAAACGAAGAAGAACATGCAGAGAGGAGTGATGAAGAAGGGAAAGTTTTCTATTTACTACTCGTCGGCCTTTGAAGTGACTGAAATCCAAGGCTCAAAAAGGGATTCCATACGGCCCCCAAATGAAACTATTCGTTTCCGGTTAGTTCGTGCTGGGACCAGCGGGGCCAGTAGCTTGTCTCTAGATGGTAATGAAAGCTCGCCAACTGGAGCCATTGCCAGAAATCCGGCTATTGACCGAGCAATTATCGATGCTGAATGAGGTGCCCCCTCTGGGGAACGAATATTAGCAGCCGTGTGAAGGAAAGGTAACCCCTTCAAAAAAGCGGCTTGAAGCCTTTGACGAAAAGATGGGTACAAGTTTGAACAGGGTTATCCAGTATTTGAGGGGAAATGGCCGTGGTGGAAAAATTTGTATGACCCTAACTGTTGTTTTTAGCCGACCCACCAAAGCCATGAATCCTTGAGAGAGTTGAGGACAAGCGGGAAAATGGGCCAACCGCCAATCAAAACACACCAGCCAGTCGCCCCTGCACTTTGGCAGCATCGGACAGATACGAAGGACCAACCGAGAAAGGCCCTTAGTTTTTTTGAATTGATTCTTCGCTCCAAAGCTATGACAACAAAGCTATTCCCCAACTCGCGCCGCCATCGCCGCCATTCACAAAGACGGAGCAACTGAAAAAAAGTGCAAGAGCAAATTGTCTTCACTGATGAAATCGGGAAAAACCTGTAGAAAATGTCAGAAACGCTTGGTGAAGATCAGAATAGTCAACAAAGAGTCTTACGAAGGGGATGAAGGAGGATTGAAAACCAAAAATTATGGATCCAAATTAAAAACCAACGAACCCTCCTTCTCCAGGTTCCAAAATCGAAAATCTTCCAGCTGTTTAGAGGCAAACCTTCCCAGCTCCAGGAAGGGAATCCTACCATCGCGAACTTGCCTTGTGGCCGTTCTTTTTTTTACGTGCCCATGGAAAGACAAGGGAGGAAGTGGCACGACCAAAGCTACTCACGTACTTACGAGGCACGGGTTTGGTTGAGAGGAATTTACCAAAGCAGGACCAAACCCGCCAGTGCAGTTTGTCCGGTTACCCAGGAATGAATAGAGGGGCCCTGCCTCAGGGTCCGGGGGGGGGAAAGGGGATAATAGAGTTTATTGGACTTGTGTGGATTCCGAGGCCTGGCCACATCGAACCACTGGAAATATAAGGCATTGGGGATAACCGGTTGCCAGTGCCCCTCTGATTTGCCCTCGCCTTACGAAGGGGGCCAGAATCAATCCATATTTCTGGAGTGAATGGGGGGCTCTCAAGGAATTGACGTGTTGGAGGGCCGAGGATAAGCCTCCCCTGGTAGGGAACTGGCCAAAAGGCCACCCCTATTGTGACTTTTTTTCCAGGGGCTCCATGTATTACTTGGTTACTGATTACCTCAGAAGGGGGCATTTCAAGGATCCTAACGGGGGGTATCCCGATTTGGGGCCTTTGGAATAAGCTGCTGTGACACCAAAACCAAACCTTAAGCAAGTGTCTGTTTTGCCCTTGGCCTGTCAGAACGATTCCGTCTGTTTGTGGGGTTGCTTGCAAGTAAACCGGAGGCAACAGGTTACCAAATTGCACAAAAACGGGTGCACCGACGGCCAAGTATCGCAACCAACCGGGTTTCCTTGTCCCCATTCCTAAGTTGATTCGTTCAACTAGAGAGGTTCAGGGAGTGTAGGATCGCTCACCCTTTTAAAAGCCCCCATATGGCCGGTGCGAAAGTCTAAT
This sequence comes from Lophura nycthemera, assembly GCA_021292215.1. Lineage (NCBI taxonomy): Eukaryota > Metazoa > Chordata > Aves > Galliformes > Phasianidae > Lophura > Lophura nycthemera. The sequence goes on from JADANK010000531.1 coordinate 74,554, forward strand.
GGAGAGTGGAGGCTATCTGTAGACTACCGTGGCCTGAATGAAGTCACACCACCACCGAGTGCTGCCGTGCCCAGACCTGCTAGAACTTCCAAATGAACTGGGTTCAAAAGGCAGGAAATATAGCCACAATTGGGTTTGCTAATGCATTTTTCTCAATTCCTTTGGCAACAGATGCAGGCCACAGTTTGCTTTCACCTTGGAGGGGTGTTCAGTCACCTTGGAAAACCGTTTTGCCCCCGGGGTGGGAAAAACATAGCCCGGACCATTTGCCATGGGTTGATCCAAACCGCACTGGAAAAAGGGCAGTGCCCCTGAGCCACTTGAGTTATTGAGACCATCGGTTGTGTGGGGATACAGCAGAAGAAGTCTTGCAAAAGGAGAGCGAATAATCCAGGATTCTTTGCGTGCTGGTTTTGCTATTAAGCGGGCAAAGTGAAAGGACCTGCTAGGAGGATTCCGTTCCTGGGTTAAATTGGCAAGGAAATTGGCCGTCGTCAATCCCGACAGAGTTGATCGACAAAAATACCGCTATGTCCCCCCCACTAGTAAGAAAGAGGACACAATCTTTTTTGGGTTTTTTAGTGGGTTTTGGGAATGGCATGTTCCAAAACTATAGTTCATTGAAGCCCCCTTTTCATGGCCGCGAATGAAGAATGACTTTACATTGGGGCCCTGAAGCCAGCAGCAGGCCTTTGAACAGGAATTAAACAGGGATGCCCGTGCGTGGCCTTAGGGCCAGTTACGGACCCAGGGAAGGATGTAAAGAAACCTCCTCTATAACTGCTGTGGAGAGAAAAAGGCCACTTGGGTTTTGTGGCAAAGAGCCTCAGGAGAGGACCCGAGGCCGACCCCGGGGTTCTGGAGTCGGGCCTACAGAGGGTCGGAAGAAGGCTACCACTCCAACCGAAAAAAGGAGATTCTTAGCTGCTTATGAAGGGGGGGTTTGGGTGCTTTTGAAGTGGTCGGTACTGAAACACAGCTTCTTCTGGCACCTCACTACCAGTGCTGAAACTGGAATGTTTAAAGGAAAGGTTTCCCCCCACCCCTCCCGGCCAACTGAGGCCCACTTGGAGTAAGTGGCTTGCCGCTGATTACGCAACGAGCGCGGAGGGGAACCCTCAGCCGTCCAGGAATCCTGAGGTTATCATGGCCTGGCCTGAAGGTAGAAAGTTTTGGAAACACACCAGCAGAAGTAGTATCCACGAGCTTTAAAGAGGCCCCACCCCAATTACAAACAATTCCAGAAAATGAGAAAAAATTATGCCCCTGTTCACTGAGGGTCCTGCCGTATTGTGGGGAAAGATCGAAAATGGAAACGCTGTGTGGAGCCCCAACACGACAAGTTGCAGAGGCCAGGAAGGGAAAGGGAACCAAGCCAATTTGGCCGAGGTAAAAGGCTTCCAACTGGCTTTGGATTTGCTAAGGGAAAATGGCCAACTTTATCTTTACCCTGACTCATGGATGGTGGCAAATTCTTGGGGGTGGTTACCGCAATGGGAAGCCAAAAAACTGGCAAACGAAGGGTTAAACCCATTTTGGGCTGCTGAACTGTGGGAAAATATTGCTGCCCGAATAAAGAATTGGTTGTGAAGGTACGCCATGAGATGCTTCATGTGCCCAAGAGTCCGGGGCTTACTGAAGGAACAGCCAAAATAAACCCCACCAGGTGGACCGAGCTGCCAAAATTGAGGTGGCTTCAGAATAGAACCCTGGACTGGCAAACCAAGGGTGAATTTTTCCTAGGCTCGGTGGGCCCATGAAACCTTCGGGCCTCAAGGGGAAGAGATGCAAAATATTAAGTGGGCTAGAGGGACCGGGGTGGACTTAAAACTTGGGAGCTATTGCACAGGTTTTCATGCCTGCGGAAACATGTGCCATAATCAAAAAAAGCCAAGGGATGAAAACCATTGGGAAGGGGAAGGGGGCGATGGCAAAAGTACAAATACGGAGAGGCATGGCAGGTTGATTATATCACTTTGCCACGTTCCCACCGTGGGTAAGTGTTATGTGCCTTACCAGGTGGAGGGCCAACCACGGGTGGCTTGAAAATATGCCGTACCCCATGCTACCGCCCGAAACACCATACTAGGTCTTGAGAAACAAGTTCCTTTGGCGACATGGACCCCGAAAGAATTGAGTCAGATTAATGGGACTCATTTCAAAATTCTCTTGTAAATACTGGGTCAAAACCATGGCATTGAGTGGGGATTTACCATATTCCCTACCATGCACCAGCCCCTGGTAAAAATTGAAACGATACAATTGGGTTGTTAAAAAAACTATGCTGAAAAGAATGGGTGGCGGAACAATTTAAGCCTTGGGGAAGGCATTTGGCGAAGCCAACCTGGTTAGTTTCAATACCCGAGGATCTATCCCAAATCGTGATGGTCCTACCCAAATCCAGCTCCCTCCTTCCGTTTAGGGGAGAAAGGTTCCCTGGTTACATGTAAAGGCATGTTGGGAAAAGCAGGTTTGGGTTCTTCCAGCTTCTGGGAAAGGGCCAAAACCTCTTCCCGGTACAGTTTTTGCCCGGGGACCGGGTCCACTTGGTGGGTTTAATGCGGAAGAATGGGGAAGTTCCAATGTGTACCCAAGGGAAAATTTGATGCTGGGGGAGTGCAGGACGTTAATTCTATGTATATTTTTAGCGGTGTGGTGATGATTTTTTTAATCTTTGTTTTGTTTGTATCTTAAGTATGTATATATTTATATATATATATTTAAGCATGAGTTACTGATGTTAGAATTAAGGGGTGGAATGTTCATGGTTTGGTTTTTTTTTTTTATTTTCAAATTTCCACATAAAACATCATGTACTGGAATTAAAGTGTTAATGCTTCTAATTCTACGTACCTATCCCTAATACTTAGGAAGTCCTGGGTCTTTGACCCTTCCGGGGGGGCGGGGGGCGGTCTCCTTCCGCCTGGCAGTGGGGGTTGCTGGAGGGTTCTTTCCTAAGCCGTTCCAAGCTTTCTCAGGTTTGACTCGGTTTCTCCGGGAAACTCTCTCTCCTATCTTATTTTGGATTTTTAGACTCAATTTCAATTGTTGGTTTTTTTTATTGTATTATTTTCATTCCGAATCATGTTATTAAAATAAGTTTACCCTCCATAGATTTGTTGCCGTTGTTTTTTTTTTTCCCTTTTTCCCCTTCCCTTCCCCATTTTTTTGGGGCCAGGCGGGGGGTTGGGGAGGGCAGGGGCCTACTGGCCCCCCCCTGTCCCGGGCATAAACTGAATCCTTGGTTAATTCCGTGCCAGTTGCTTAATTATATTATAATACACACACGTTTATACAAAACAAAACAGAAATTGCTTAAAATGCCATTACACACCACGTCTAATAAATATTTAAATAGAATTACGTCTGCACGCCCCCAGCATCAATATGCGTGGTACATGTTGAACATTACCTTAATTCCGCCTCCCAACCAAAGTGGACCCAGGTCCCCGGGACAAAAAACAGTAACCACGGAGAGGTTTGCCCTTTCCAGAAGTTGGAAAGTCCCAAAATTTTTCCCAACATGCCTTTACCATGTAAACAGGGACCTTATCTCCCTCTACGGTATGTAGGGAGCTCGTTGGGTAGGCACCATCACAAGCGATCCTATTGGTATCGGACCCTAACCCAGTGGCTTTGCCCAAATGCCTTCTCCCCGTGCTTAAATGTTTCCGGCCACCCCATTGCTTTCAGGCACAGTTTTAAACCAACCCATTGTATCGTTCAATTTTACCAGAGGCGGGGCCCATGGTAGGGAGTATGGTTAAATCCCACTCCAACGCCCCATGATCATTGGCCCAAATTACTTGCAAGAAAATTTTGGGAAATTAACTCCCCATTACCGCCTCACTTCTTACTGGGGCGGCTTATGTCGCCAAAGGAACTTGTTTCTCAAGACCCAGTATTGGTGTTTCGGGTTGGGTAGGCATGGGGTTAATGCATATTGTTTCAAGGCCACCCAGTGGTTGCCCCCACCTGGTAAGAACATTAACCGCTTTATTCACTGGCAAGATTCCATGGAAGGTGATTAAAAACCCTTGCCCTCCCCATATTATATTTTGCCATCGCCCTTCCTTCCAGGGTTGGTTTATTCCTCTTGGCTTTTTTATTATGGCACCTGTGCCACAGTCCTGAATAACCTGTGCAATGCATCCACAGTTTAAAGTCCACCCCTCGGTCTCTACCCACCTTTATTGTTGCATCTCTCCCTTGAAGGCCCGAGGGTCTACGGGGCCCCACCCGAGCTAGAAATAATTCACCCTTGTTCCACCAGGCCCGGTCTTTTGAGCCACCTCAGTTTTGGCCACTTGATCTACCTGTGGTTTATTTTGCGTTCTTCAGTTAGCCAGGATTCCTTGGGCCAAACCAAAAGGCATCTCCATGACGCACTTTAAACAATATTCTTTATTCCGGGCAGCAAATTCTTTCCACAGTTCAGCGCCCAAATGGGTTTACCCCTTTCCTTTGCCCAGTTGTTTTGCTTCCCCTGCTGCAACCACCCCCCAGAGCAATTTCCCACCATTCCATGAGCCGTGTAAGATAAAGATTGGCCACCTTTCGTTCAGCAATTCCAAAGCCAATTGGGCCTTTACCTCTGCAAACCGGCTTAATTCCCTTTCCCTTCATTGGCCCTGCAATTGTGTGTGGGGCTCCACACAACAGATTTCCATCTGCCAAATCTTCCCCCTAATAAAAACACCTCCATCCGTGAACAGGGAATTGTTTTTCTTTTTGGTAAGGTTCATTTGGATGGTGGGGCCTCTTTAGAACGGGGACCACCTTCTTTGGTGGTTGATTCCAAACTTTTTGCCTTTGGCCAGTTCCCTGATCACCTCTAGGACCCCTTGGGAAGGCGAGATTCCCCATTTCGCGCTCCTTGTTGTTAATTCAACGCAATCCACTTACTCCAAGTGGCCTTTCAGTTGCCTTGATAGGTGGAAGGGAAACCTTTCCTTTAAACATCCAGTTGCACTGGTAGTCGAGGGCCAAGGAAGGAGCCGTTGTTTCAGTACCGACCTACTTCAGAAAAGGCCAGCCCCGAAGGCCCCTCAAACCGCAGCTAAGATCTCCCTTTTCAGTTGGAAGTGTAGCCCCCTCTTCGGGACCCCCTGATGCTCGACTCCAAACCCAGGGGGTTGGCCTCAGGTCCTCCTGAGGATCTTTGCCACAAAGTCCAATTGGGACCACTCTGTTGGGAGTGACAACGGCCATTCTTGCCACTTTTAACCCTGGAATTGAATTTCCTAGGAAGGTCCTTTCACTTTTGCTTCGTTAATAGCAAAACCAGCACACAGAAGGATCTGGAATTATTTACTCTCCCTTCTTAAAAACCTTCCTTTGCTGTGTTGCCCCAACAACAATGAGTCATCAATGTACTGTAAGTGTTCGGAGCCCCCCTTTCCAGGCAGTTGGATCAACCCAATGGCAAAAGAGGGTTGTTTTCCACCCCTGGGGCAAACTTCCAGGGTACTGGAATGCCCCTCCAGGTGAAGCAAACTGTGGGCCACATTCTTTGCCAAAGGAATGGAGAAAAAACACATCAGCCAATGTCAGTGGGGGGGATACCATTTGGGTTGCCTTTTGAATCCAATTCATTTCCTTTACAGGTCTGGCACCAGCAGCACTCAGTGGGGTGGTGGGACTTCATTCAGGCCACGGTTAGTCCACGTAGCCTCCATTCTCCATTGGTTTTGCACTGGCCATTTGGGCGTTAAAAGGGTGGTGAGTTTTACTGATCACCCCTTGGCTTTCCAGTTGAGGAATCAACTTCGAATGGGGAGCAAAGGAATCCCTGTTTGGTTGCCCGGGTCCTGCCGCCTGTGAACCGTTTTTGTACAATTCGGTTTCCTGTTGCTTTTTTACTCATGAAAACCCCCAACAGGGACGATCTTCTGAAGGCCACCCCGAACCAGGGAACAAGCTTAACACCTTCCGTGTCTCAGGCAGCTATTCCAAAGGGCCCACGTACCCTTTGGGATTTTAAATTATCCCCTTCTGAGGGTATCTTTACTAAGTATACCTGGAGCCCCCTGGGCCCAGTTCAACAATAGGGTGCTTTGCCAGTCTTTACCAGTGAGGTGATTTCTGCCTCCCAACACAGGTCCGCTTTGGGAACCCCCCCAGTCACCCCCATGAATATAAATTGATTTTATCCCTTGGTGAATTCGGGGGCAATAGGGTGCCTGGCACCCGTGTCCACCAGGGCCTTATTTTTCTGTGGTTCGATGTGCCCGGCCCTTAACCCACACAGTCCCCAAATTACTTTTATCCTTTCCCCCCCCTGGCTGGGGGCAAGGGCCCCTCTATTTGTTACCTCCATTGTCTGCAGCAACTGGAGCAGTCACCTGGAGCACATCAGGTGACCTTCCCAGGAGTTATATCTCCTCTCTGTGACCGCAAAGTCCCCTGGGGAATACAGTCTTCTTGTCTTCCAGGCAGGTACCCAGGGAATTGAGCCTTAAACAGGTTGAACCCTTCAGTTCCCCCACATTGAGTTTGATATTGGAATACCAAAAACCAAATATCACAAAACCATGACAAGGCTCATTCTTCAGATGGCCTCTCAATATTCCCCACACCGCTCCGACAGTAATGCACCTCTGTCAAAGTCTGAACTCTCCCACAGTCATCTCGAGAGCCAGACCCCATAAAAATCTCTATGCTCACGATGTACTCTTGGACTGGGGCAACAGACACTTTATACTCCCGGGGTGTGAGACGCCCAATCCGCAATTTCAACCACGTTTGAGTGACTGGAATGGTCTGTCCTCCAAAACCACCAATCATCACTCTATCCCCATTAAATTTAGTCAGATCCCCATAAATTACCAATGTTTCTACACCTGTATCAACCAGTGCCATAACCCTTTGAATATTCTTTCGGGTCTTAAACAATTGTCAACTCAACATAGGGCCTCCGATCCCATCTGGAGGCCGTAGGGGAACTAACATCCCCTGTCATGCCATACACTGTCCTATGGCTAGGTCTTTTACCTCAGATGGCTCAGGCATCATGGCCTGAGTCACCTTAGGAGGCTTCTTTCTTCTACTAGGAACTAGAAAACCTTACAAGTTCCATGTTGTTGGTAGTTTGTCAATAATTCTCACCCCAGGTTTTTTGGGGTGATTTTGAAATTTCTGACTGTCCTGCAACTGCCTCCATAGCTGGAGGAGGACATGATTGGGCTGGCGATCAATTTTTGCAAACTGAACCCCAGCCCAGATTAAGTCATTGAACATTTGTTTTCGGGATACCCATATGGGTCCCGATTGAGGAGTTTGTGGGGTGGGTCTCATGGTTTTAGTTACGGAAAGAACCTCTGCCCCTTCCAACATTCAGATAAAGCGCCTTTGGACCAGGCACAACATCTCCCCTAGATCAGTTACCAACTGGGCAGCCTGCTGGACCACGGTCTCTGAGGCTACTAGGGAGTTGTATGGGAACTGCTGAGTCAGGGCCTGAACCTCTGATTAGTCACCTGAGGTGAGCAATGAGTCAGCCCTGGGAGCACAGGTGAAAGCAATTCACCTGTGCTGCAGGAAGGGGTGGAGCCTGGCTCCACCTCTCCTAGACCCATTTAAGAGCTGACTACCAGTGGGGAAGGATTGCTCTCTCTCTGGAAGATCCACTCCACTGGAGTTTCCTGAGCGAGCCCACAACATGGGTAAGCCTCCTATTTATTCTCTTTGTCTTGCTGTGCCTAACTGTCTTGCTATTTCATTATTATTAACATCTTAATATTATTAAATTATAAAATATTCCTTTATATAATTTTCATTGATTGTACAGGAGTTTAGTATGGAAACTAGAGCTCCATACAGGTGGGAAGGGGCCTGTTGCAGAGTCAGGTCTCTCATGCCTGCTGAGAATTTTACCAGGTCTGGGCTTTCAAATGCATCTTTGTGTATTGCCTCTCTTATACCTAGCTTGTGAATATAGTTTTGAAGGTACTCCATGGAGGACCATTAACCTGTGTGTAATGGTATACCAGATTTAGTGGGCCAAGCCATACGGCATGCTGCCATCAACCAATCTATTATTGAGTGATTCTCATTGGTATATTGGATGGCAGCATATAATCTCTGTCTAAAGGCAGGGTGTACAGTAATGGATGCCAATTTAGAGATTTCTGGCCCATTGACCATAACACTTTCTGCCCCTGAATCCTATACCCTCAAAAGCCAAGCTGGTATGCTTTCTCTGGGCTTTTGTCAGAACCACTGTACCAAGTCCATTAATTTTGTGGCCACATAAGGACAGGCCATCACATGTAAATGGGCTTGGGCAGGGGGCTACTGATCAGGGGCCACCCTTGCTGGTCTATCTTATATCTTTTTTGTTTTTTTTTAAGTTTTTATGGAACAGACCTCAAGGGGATCCATTGCAGATGGAGCTTTGAGATCTGATTTGGAATCTTTATCTTCTGGATCAACCAGGTCCATTGATTCAGGAACCTGGGTATCATCTACTGAAACATTATGAACCTGCTTCGTTGGGAGATTTTAGCTTGATTTTTTTCTGTCAGTATACTAAGTAGCTCTAGTTTTTCGATGCGGTCTCGTAATAGTTGATTTTCATTTACTAAAGTATTGGTTGTCATTTCAGTCTGATTTAAAGCATTTAATAGAGGCCATGCCACAGTAGAAGCAGCTAACTAGCCTTCTTTTGTAAGTAATATATCTTCACTTAATCCAGGAAAGTAATCCACTGTGCAGGATGGGGAAGAAATATTTCCTGTAACCTCCAGGGAACCCCATTTTTCAATTATAGTTCCCTGCTTATAGTAAGGTGATCCCAGAAATCTTGGGATCTGTCCAAGAGAGTAATGTTCTCCCCCCTGACCCATTTAAAGACATTCTTCAGAAAAGACTTGTTTTTTTAGCATTGTGGCCTGGCTGGCTTGCCAAACATACAGTTGGAAGAGTAGCATGGTTAGAACACTACTTAACAGGGGTTAAAGATAGAAAGATTATCGTGGTGAAAAAGAAACAATCAATAAAGAAATACTTACCCGTATTTGAGGATCTACGCTCACAGTGGAAAACTCCAAAAAAGAAGAATCTCCAGAAAACAAACCTTCCCAGTTGTAGTCAGCACTTAAATGGGGTCTAGGAGAGGTGGAGCCAGGTTCCACCCCTTCCTGTCACACAGGTGAATTGTCTTCACCTGTGCTTCCAGGGCTGACCCAGTCCTTGCCTCAGGTGATCAATCAGTGGTTCAGGCCATGACTCAACAGTTCCCATATAGGCCCAAAAACAAAACTGGCAACGATCTGAGAAGAAACAAATTTACTAAATAAGCTATCAGAATGCAAGATAACATACTATAATACAATATAATACAATATAATTAGAGTTGAAGCTAATAAATCAAATTAAATGAGAGTGTCCAAAAACCGAAGGCCTTACTCTAATGCTGAGATGTGCAGTCAACGGAAGCAGAAGGGAAGAGAGAGAGCCAGGTCTCATGACTTTGCCAGGTGTTTTATCTCCTCTCTGAACACAAAGTCCTCTGAGGGTATGTAGTTCTTTTTCCCTTCTGGGACAGGTACCCATAACTGAAGCATTAACTCTTTAACTCCCAGTGCACTACATGATGTTATGATGTCAAATACCAATAACCAAAAATCATAAAACCATGACACACTGTGACTCTCTGTCACTCAATTGACTGTGCAATCACAATTTTTTTTTTCCTCAGGTGGTTCGGGCACAGTGGCCCAGGTCACTTGAGAAAGCTTTTTCCATTTCTTAGGAACTATGAAATCTTCCAAGTTCCATGCTGTCATTGGTACTTGTTCAATAATTCTTAACTCTGCTTTTTTGGGGGTGTTTTGAAATCTTTGATTTTCCTTCAGCTGCCTCCGTATCTGGAGGAGGACATGATTGGGCTGGTGATCAATTCTTGCAAATGGAACCCCAGCCTAGATTAAATCATTTAACATCTGTTTTCAGGATACTCTTATTGTTCTCAATTGAGGAGTCCATGGGGCGGGTCTCCTAGTTTTAGTTATAGGGAGACCACTGCCCCTTCTACTGTCCAGAATTTGTGCCTGGGTCCGTAGGCAAAACCAATTTCTCCTAGACTGCCACTAAACTGGTGGCTTGTTGGGACAATGGCCTCTGAAAGGGGGGAACCAAAGGGGTTTAAGGTATGGACATCGTGTTTCTATACTGGGGGAGACACCTGCTGTAAATCCGAAGACCCTCCATCTCTTCTGAGAACCAGGTTTGGAATCTCAAAGATACCATCATAAATCGCCCCTTCCTTCGGGTTCCCAGTTCCTTTTCTGGGATTCTTAAATTTTTTACCCATTATTTAATTTTGGGACAAATTTGCTTTTATTTTTGGGCCAACCCGGAAATTCTTTAAACATTGGCAGCCCATTATCCACTGAATTAGAGAAGGATTTTCCTCAATTAGGCCTTACAAGTCACTATTGGTCTTTGCTAGGGCCCCAGATGCATGGTGATGGATTCAATTTAAGAAATCCCAAGGTCCATTAATAAAAGCACTTCCAACTCCCCTGTTCCCATAATCTTAAAGAAGGCCAAGCTGGTATGCCTCCTTCACTGTTTCTTTTTAAATCACTGGAATAAAGGAAGTGTCAAGGGGGACTGGAGCACCTCCCCTAGAAGAAAGGCTGAGGGGCTTGGGTTTTCAGCCGGAGGAAAAAAGGCTTGGGGGTGACCTCATTGCAGCCTTTCAAAGTACCCTAAAGGGAGCCTACAAACAAGGAAGGGGAAAATCAACCTTTGAAAGGGGAGATAACTGGCAGGACAAAGGGGAAATGGTTTTAAAGGTTGAGGGAGGGGGGGAATCTGGTTGGATGTCAGGGGGGAAATTTTTAAACGAAGAGTGGTGAGGACTGGAACAGGGGGCTTGCCCAGAGAGGTTGTTTATTCCCGTCCCCTGGGAAGTGTTCAACCATTATTTTGGAGGGGCCCTTGGGCCGGCCTTTCCTAACCTTAAATTAAGGTTTGTTGGCCCCATGTGGCAGGGGGGTTGAAGATCCATGATCCTTGAGGTCCCTTCCAACCCTGGCCATTCTGTAATAAACCCATGAATTCAGCAGCCATGTACAGTGTCACGGGCATAAACTGATCTGGTTAATTCCATGCCATCACATGAAATTTAAGTGTGAGCAGGGGGCCATTCCTCAGGTGGCAACCTTGCCAGCCTATCTGGGGCTTCCTTAGTTTTTCTAATAATTACTGGACTTATTTCTAGAGGGTCTGAGGTTCCCCAATCCTCTAGTTGGACTTATGTCTTCTTGATTTTCCTTTCATTTTTAGCTTCAATTGGGATCCAAAGATCCTGCTGATCTGTCATGGTTTTGTGATTTTTGGTTTTCGGTATTCCAAAATCCAAAAACCATCATGGGGGCACTGGGAGTTTAACTGTTAATGCTCAATTCTGGGTACCCCTGCCCGGAAGGAAGAAATACCTTCCCCAGGGGACCTTTGCAGTCACAACAAGAGGAGATATAAACTCCTGGCAAGGTACCTGATGGGGCTCTTCTTCATCCGCTCTCCACCCTGTTCCCTCCCTGCCGGCCCAAACTGGACTGGGCAATGTCACCCCGCATTGTTGGGTGAGGCCCTATCCACCTTTCGGACATTTCTCTCTCTCTCTCCTTTATTTTGATTTTTAGCTTCCCTTTCTAATTTACCGTTATTATGGTTTGTTTCTTTCATTCCGCCCCTTTCTGTAGTAAATTGTTTGTTTCTTCCCTCAAGATCGGTTGCCGGCTGTTAATTTTTTGGGGGTCCCCTGGTTCCCCTTTTTCCCGAGGCGCCGAATTTTGCGAAAAACACCGGCCCAGTCAGGGAACCCAGGCCGAACCAGCCCGTAAACTGTTGACAAACCTTGGTGGAGAATTACGGACAAAAGAGCTGCTTTTTTGTTTTTTTAGAAGAAATCTCCCTCTGCTCTCAGGGTTTTCATTGGGAAAAGTTTATTTTTTTTCCACAGGTGCTCACGGGAAAACTTGAACCTTGAAAGTCCAGGCAGAACTGCCAATATTCTGGGATTTTTTGTAGGGACTTTGGGAGCACTTGCTATCTTGTTCTTTCCTTAAAGAAAGGGAAAAAAAATGATTCTGCTTTCTCTTTTAAACCGTTTGCAGAGGGCGCTTGCTTAAATTTTACGAACTTGGGATTTTTAAGCGGTTCCCAATCTCTCCTTTGACTCCTTTATGCATTTTTTGAATGCCTACTTGACACGGTCGATTTCCCTAAAACGTACTGTTCTTTCCAATTTTCACTTCCGTCTTTGTATTCATCATATTTTAGGAAACCTTCCCCAAAAAACCCGAGAAACGGGGTTGCAGGGAGTGTTGGAGAGGCTTGGGAGAAGACTTTAGAGAGATGGACATCTTGGTGTCATGGAAACTTTCCCTGAACACCTGAAAAGACCCTGAGGCCTAACAGTATTTGAGACAGGAATGTTGCGGCTCAGGCAGATCTGAAAGGGCACAAATGATTTGGGGGCCTGGCTAATCTTATCGGGGCCTTATTCCAATACATCCCAGAGAGGGAGAGAGTTTGTGGAAATTGAGAGAGAGGTCTGAAGAGTGAAAGGGAGAGTCTCAGGGAGGGAACAGTCAAAGGAGCAAAGGGAGTTCTCCAAAGCTGAAAAGGAGATTTTCCCGGAGGAGACTCCGAGCTAGGAAGGAATCTCCAATCTGAAAGGGACCAAAAACCCTCCAAACTGAAACTAAACCGGTCATAATTGAACAAGACAAAGAACCCGATCTGAGCTAGAGGGTGAGATCGTTGAAACTGACCAACCTGATCAATTTGGTGCCTCCTGTGGGTTTGGATTGTCAGTTCCCCGTAAAGGGACAGAAAGGAAACTGAATCTCGACTCCGTTAGAAGAGAAGAAAGAGGAAGAAAAGGGTCCAAGAGGAGTGGCTCTGAGATCCAGGGGGAAGCACCCCTGATCCAGGGGGGGGCCCTCAGTAAGACCACGGACACCAACGCCTACGGGGCAACAAAGAAAGTCCTGAAAGAATAGGAGTGAGCAAGATATCGTTACCATTGTTGATCGATTCTCTGAAAATGAATGAAATTCCAAGGCTGAAAAAGACTTTTCAAATCACCCAAAGGGCCTATTGTCACCTGGTTTACCCTTCGATTGCTGGGACAATGGGACTAACAGTGTGGCGGCCTGATAGTAAGAGAAGCTCGGCCACTGGGGTGGCCATTGCAGGGAACTCCGCCATTGACAGGAGGGATTGGTACCTGCCAGAACCCGGCCTTTTCACCCCTCTGGGAAAGCGGATGTTGTTCGCTTGTAAAAGAAAGATACCCTTCAAAGACGATCCTGATGCCTGGAAAAAGAAAGGGGCTGTATGAAAAAAGGGCATCTGTTATTTGGAGAATAGGCCGTTGGTGGAAACCGCTACATAGGCCCGGATTTCTTTTCCCCTGATCAGCCAGGCCAAGAGCATGATCCTGGAGAGAGTCAGGTGTCCACCAAATATGTGGCGAACATTCACAAAGGACTTGCACCAGAAAGGTACGCAAGTCCTTTGAGCCCAATGTGGGCAGAGGGGAAAGAAGACCCCTTTTAAATGGAATTGGTTTAATAAAATTCCGACTTTGAATTACATTTTAACCCTCACGAGCTTGTTTCAGCCATCCGGCAAAAGTAGCTGAAAAGCTGGACAGAATGGAAAGCAAAACAAGAAGATATAATAGACAAACGTGAACCTGTGCCTAATGCTGATGGATCCATGGTCATAAACCAGATGCCATCCCAAGGGGGCAAAAATTCCCAAAAACAGCCTACTGGAAGGGCTGATCAACTTGGTTTCCCTTCCAGCCGGGTGTCCCATCCAACTTCTCAGCTTCAAGAAAGGATCCTCCTGCTTGAGCAAGTGACAACACTTAGACTACTCCTTTTGCCTTTTGGCTTCCTATTTGACCATGGAGGAGATATGAAAAGTGGCTAAACAACCTACTCCTGCACTTTAAAGCACATTAAAAGAATTCAAGACAAATCAACCCAACCAAGGGGTGAACCTTCTCCAAAAAAGGGTTGCTCCCGTTGTGCAGATTAACGGAGGTACAAATAGAGGGGCCCTGCCCCCACCGGGGGGGGAAAAGGGATAATAGGCGTATTGGACTTGTGGGATTAATTGGCCGGGCATATCAAAACCACAAAATAAAGGGCCCTGGGGACATGGTTGCTCAGTTGCACTCTTAATGCCCTTGAGTCCACCAAGGACAAGAATCAATTTATATTCATGGGTGACTGGGGTCCCAAGAGGATATGTTGGGGGGCCGAAATTCAGCCTCACTGGTAAAGGAACTGGCAAAAGCACCCTATTGTGACTGGGCCCAAAGGGCTCCCATGTATACTTGGTATGGATTTACCTCAGAAAGGGTACTTTAAGGATCCCAAAGGGTTTGATGGGCCTTTGGAAATAGCTGCTGTAGACACAGAAGGTGTTAAGCAGTTGTCTGTTTTGCTTAGCCTATTAGAAGATCCGTCTGTTGTGGGGTTGCTACGAGTAAATAAAGCAACAGGTACCGATTGCTACAAAAACGGTGCACAGGTGGCAGTACTGCACCAACAGTTACTCCTTGCTCCCCATTCATAAGTTGATTCACCAACTAGGGAGTCATCAGCAAAACTCACTCACCTTTTAACAGTCCCATATAGCCAGTGCATAAAGCCAGTGGAGAATGGAGGCTGACGGTGGACTACCGTGGCCTGAATGAAGTCACACCCCCACTGAGTGCTGCTGTGCCAGACATGTTAGAACTCCAGTATGAACTGGAGTGAAAAGCAGCCAAATGGTATGCCACCACTGACATTGCTAATGCCTTTTTCTCCATTTCTTTGGCCAAAGAACGTAGGCCACATTTTGCTTTCACCTGGAGGGGCATTCAGTATACCTGGAATCGTTTGCCCCAGGGGTGGAAACATAGCCCATCCATTTGCCATGGGTTGATCCAATCTGCACTGGAACAGGGCGTTTTTGGTATTCCACATCTGTATGGGAACTGCTGAGTCAGGGCCTAAACCTCTGATTAGTCACCTGAGGTGAGCAATGAGTCAGCCCTGGGAGCACAGGTGAAAGGAATTCACCTGTGCTGCAGGAAGGGGTGGAGCCTGGCTCCACCTCTCCTAGACCCATTTAAGAGCTGACTACCAGTGGGGAAGGATCTCTCTCTGTCTTTGGAAGATCCACTCCACTGGGGTTTCCTGAGTGAGCCCACGACACGGATAAGTCTCCTATTTTTTCTGTTTGTCTCACTGTGCCTAACTCTCTTGTTTATTTCATTATTATAGCATCTTAATATTATTTGATTACATAGTATTTTTTTATATATTTTTTCATTGATTATGTACTTGGCGAGCCAGGCAGACAAGCAGAATATACTGCAACTTACACTATGTTCTTTCTTTGGAATTTCTGTGAATGGTTCAAGGGGGAGAACACTACCTCCGTAGATGAAACGATTCCAGGGCAGATCCCAGGATTTGCGGGATCCCCTTATTATGATTTTTGAATTATCATTTAAAAATGGGGTCCCCTACGTGTTGTGGGAAACGTTTTCCCGTATCGTCTAGCAGATTACTTTCAGGGACTAGGCAAAGATATATTATTCATTAGAGAAAGACAACTAGTTGCTTCTACAGTGGTATAGCTGCTATTAAATGCTTTAAACAATGCTGAAATAAGGAATAATACTTTAGTGAACGAAAATGAACTTTTGAAAGATCGTATTGAAAAACTAGAACAGGAACTTGGCATATTAACAGGAAGAAAACCAATTCTACATCTTCCAATAGGTCAAGTTCGTAGTATTTCAATAAACAATGACCAGGCTCCTGAATCAATGGACTGTGTTGATCAGGAAAATAAACAATCTAAATCGGATCTTGAATCTCCAATTTTGACGGATGCACTGAAAGTCCGTCCTGTTATAACTCAAAAAAAAAAAAAAAAGTACAGGACAGACCGGCAGGGGTGCCGCCTGATCAGTGGCCCCCCGCTCAAACCCACTTGCACGTAACAAACCGACCATACTCGGCAACGGAACTGATGGACTTAGTCCAACGATTCCAGCAGAAACCTAGAGAAAGTGTGCCAGCTTGGTTATTAAGACTATGGGATTCTGGGGCAGAAAGTGTTCTGGTGAATGGCCCAGAAATAGCCAAATTGGCCACAATGACCATCCATCCTGCTCTTAGACAGAGATTATATGCAGGTAATCAATATAATGATGAAAACCATTCTATAATAGAATGGTTAATGGTGGCCTGCCGTATGGTATGGCCCAATAAATCTGATATTCCTTTACATACAGGGATGTGGTCCTCCATGGAGGACCTTCAAAATTACATCCATGAACTAGGTGTAAGGGAAGCGATTTATGAAGATAACTTTGGCCCTGTGTCTCGCTCCAATTTATAGGAGGGAGATGAGGTTCTTTTAATATCTGTATACCCGGTGTGAGATTAAGAAACAACGGTTCATATGTTAGTCCAACCAGTTTATTATAAATCTAATTAGGGAGACGGGGAAGGGAAGGAGTGCGATAGAAAAGAGAGGAAAAAGCAAGAATGCCGTGAAGCGGGGATAGTCACCACCAGGATCCAGCGGCGGTCCCGTTGCACGACGTTCCAAAGGTCCGAGGCAGAGGCAGCAGGGGGGAGAGCAGCAGTGTGGAAGGCCTTGGGCAGCAACAGGTAGCAGGAAGAAGTCGCAGAGCCAGTCCAGGAGGAAGCAGCAGGACTCAGGTAGCAGGCCCAGGAGAGTCCGTCAGCATGCAGGAATTCCGTGGTGAGGAATCTGATGGCAGAAACCCAAATTGTCATGGTTTTAGATTCCCCTTTTATCCTGCTTCTTCTCCTGCCTACGTGACATCCCTGGGCGCTTGAGCAGGAGTCACGTGAGTACTTCCTGAGATGGCCATCTTCCTTGAGATAAGCCCACACAAAAGACCACTTCACAGCTATTAAGCTGCAGCTTATCTCTCTCTTGTGGCACCTGCCCTTGTCCATCTGTGACCCTTGGACAAAAGTTTTCACAATCCTTACCCAGGACTTGTCCATCAAACTTCTCCAGACAAAAGATCTCTCAACCTTTGCCCAGGACTTGCCTGAACTTGTTCGTCTGTGTCCTCAGCAAGCTTTGAGACAATGATGATGCAAAATAATCTCTTACACCCTGATCTGGTCAAATTCTCAGCAGGGATGAGAGACTTAATTCTACAACAAGCCACCTCCCATCTGTATGGTACTCTGGTCTCTGTATTAAATCCCCTAGTGGCCTCAGAAGCAGTTGTCCAGCAGGCTGCGCAGTTAGTGGCTGACCTAGGAGAAACAGAATGCCTGCGGAGTAGGCGCAACATTCGGACACTAGAAGAAGCCGAGGTCTTCCCGGTGACTAAAACCAAAATGCTGGCTACTCGAGCTCCTCAATTGGGACCCATAAGGGTCTCCCGAAAACAAATGTTTAATGATTTAATTCGGGCTGGGGTCCAATTTGCTAAGATTGATGGCCAGCCCAACCATATCCTTCTCCAACTGTGGAAACAACTAAAGGACAACCAAAAATTTCAGACCTACCCTAAGAAACCAAGGGTAAGAGTTATAGAAAGAATGCCAACAACGACATGAAACTTAGAGGATTTCATTGTTCCTAATAGGAAAAAAAAGCCGCCTCAGGTGTCTCGGGCTACAATGCCTGAGCCACCGGAAGCAAAAGAATTGGACATAGCTCAATTCATGGCATGATGAGGGATGTTAGTCCCCCTAGGGCCTCCAGACGGGACTGGAGGCCCCATGTAGAATTAACGATTTATTGGTCCCGAAAAAACATTTGAAGAGTTACGGCATTAGTGGACACTGGAGCAGAAACATCAATTATCTACGGAGATTGGACCAAATTTGGTGGAGACAGAGTGATGATGGGTGGTTTTGGGGGACAGACTATTCCTGTCACCCAAACATGGTTGAAATTGGGGGTTGGGCGTCTCTCACCCTGGGAGTATAAGGTATCTATTGCCCCAGTCCAGGAGTACATCTTGGGCATAGATATTCTCTGGGTTCTGGCTCTCCAGACAACTGTGGGAGAGTTCAGACTTGGACAGAGATGTTTCAGTATCTGGGTGGTGCAGGCAATACTAAGAGGCCATGCGAAACATGGGCCTATTTGCCTGCTGAAACGGCGCCGGATTACTAATGTAAGGCAGTATAGACTCCCAGGTGGGCAAGATGAAATATCGAGAATGGTGCAGGAATTAGAAAAAGTGGGCATTATAAGACCTGCACACAGCCCATATAATTCCCCCATATGGCCAGTGCGGAAGTCGGATGGCACGTGGAGAATGACAGTGGGTTACAGAGAATTAAATAAGGTCACGCCGTCTATTCATGTGGCCGTACCCAATATTGCCTTCCTAATGGATACGTTGAGTATGGAGATAAAAACCTATCATTGTGTCCTAGATTTAGCAAATGCGTTCTTCAGTATCCCAATTGCTGAGGAATCGCAAGATCAGTTTGCCTTGATGTGGGGACGCAGGCAGTGGACCTTTCAGGTCCTGCCACAGGGGTATGTGCATTCACCAACGAATTGTCACAGTCTCGTGGCGCGTGACCTGGCTGATTGGAAAAAACCTGATGATGTTAACCTGTATCATTATACTGATGATCTCCTGCTGACATCCGACTCACTGGAGGCAGTAGGGCAGGTGGCAGATTCATTAACCGCCTGTTTACGACAGAGGGGATGGGCTATAAATCCCCAAAAGGTGCAAGGTCCGGGCCTGTCTGTGAAATTCCTGGGGGTGGTTTGGTCAGGAAAGACCAGAGTACTACCCAGTGCTGTCATAGATAAGGGTTCAAGCGTTCCCCAGTCCCTACAAACATCGAAACAGCTGCAAGAGTTTTCTAGGTATACTGGGTTACTGCTGTTCCTTTATACCTCACCTAGCGCAGCTGCTAAGGCCACTGTACAGACTCACAAAAAAGGGGCAGCTATGGGACTGGGGGAAAACAGAACAGGATGCTTTCCAACAGGCAAAACTGGCAGTTGAAGAAGCCCGGGCATTGGGTATATTTGATCCTACCCTCCCAGCTGAGTTGGATGTTCACGTTACTCAAGATGGCTTTGGTTGGGGCCTGTGGCAACGCCGGAGTTCTGTTCGGACCCCCATTGGTTTTTGGTCTCGGGTCTGGCATGGAGCAGAAGAAAGATACAGTATGATTGAAAAACAGTTATTGGCTGCCTGTTCAGCATTACAGGCAGTAGAGTCAATAACCCAGATGGCTGAAGTTCTAGTTAAGACTACTCTGCCGATTCAGGGGTGGGTGAAAGATCTGACCCACCTTCCTAAGACAGGGGTGGCCCAAGCACAAACAGTGGCACGATGGGTCGCTTACCTCAGCCAAAGGAGCAGTCTGTCTTCATCACCCTTGAAAGAAGAGCTTCAGAAGATCCTAGGCCCAGTGACCTATCACAGTGATGCACCAAAAGCAACACTGGTCGCTCCACCAGAGAAGAGTCCCGTTCAGGAGGGGAAATATCCTATCCCCGAAGATGCCTGGTATACAGATAAGTCCAGCAAGGGCAACCCGAGCAAGTGGAGAGTGGTAGCATACCATCCTTTGACTGAGACAATCTGGTTTGACGAGGGGGATGGTCAGAGCAGCCAGTGGGCGGAACTGCGAGCCGTGTGGCTGGTTATAACCAAGGAACCCGGTGATGGGTTTCTGAATATTTGCCAACAGACAGTTGGCTGTGTACCGGGGGCTCACTCTTTGGTTGCACGTGGGCCCACCCAAGGAATGACTATCCACGCCCCGACCAATCGGGGCAAAGACTGTGGTTAGACTATGGAATACAGTTCAAACACAGGAACTATATGTGTCTACCATGTTTTGGTCATCAGCCCCTACAGTCACCGGGAAATGATTGAAGCTGGACACGCTGGCCCGAGTTCGATGGATTGAGAATTCACCATCTGAGAACATCGCCCGTTGTTTACTCAGAAGCTACGACATCGGGACAAAAGACAATATGGGCCAGTTGCTAAAGCATGGGGGTGCCCTACAGCTACCTGACATCGTCCAGGCATGCCGGGATTGCGACGCTTGCTCTAAGAATGAGACCGAGATATTGCCCAAAACGACAGCCCGTCTTGCTAGAGGACACAATCCTCTCCAGCGATGGCAGTCGATTACATTGGGCCCCTTCCTCGGTCTGAGGGGGCGAGATATGCCCTGACCTGCGTTCGACACTGCAAGTGGGCTACTGCAGGCCTGTCCAGTGCCGAAAGAACCAGGCATATACCATCAAGGCAACTGACCTAAAAACTGATGTCTGCCTACGGGACACCTCAAGTCATCGAGAGCCGACCAAGGGACTCATTTTACTGCTGCAACGATACAGCGCTGGGCAGAAAAAACAACATCGAATGGCAATTCCACCTGCCATATAATCCAACGGGGGCAGGCCTCATTGAACGTTATAAAAGGTATCTTAAGGCTGGCCCTGAAGACAGACTCCCAGTCCCTGCAGGGGTGGACGAAAAGACTGTTGAAACCTTGCGGGACCTGGAATGAAAGACCCCGAGACGGCAGACCCAGTGCTTGAAGAATGCTGCAGACAACATGGGCCACCCCGCTTAGGATCCAAATTACGGGCACTGATTATCAGGTAAGACCCCAGATTGGTAATGAAAATAATAATTCTGCTCCCTGCCCCTGAGAATTTAGAACCAGGCACCCATAGAATACAATGGCCTTGGAAGGTGCAGTGAGGACCCCGGTGGTGTGGCCTACTTGCACCTTGGGGGAGATTGTTGGAAGGTGGGAGGCCTCAGTAGTCCCTCCAGTAATAGGTACATGGCCTACTGATATTGTGGTCAACACTCCGATCTTCATTGCTGAAGGGACCCCATCTGTCCCTAGCAGATCGGCACCCCTTGGTGCCTACATAGTTAATGCCGCCAACAATATCTGGCCCCAGAAGGGTGTACAGGCGGCCGGACATGCCCGTACAGCGAAGTGTGACCCGGAAAATATGGCCTGTATCTTGCCCTGGAGAGGAACCTTCCCCCCTGACCCCTGAACATCTGTATTACCCCATGAGTCTCGAGCCTTCAGGACCACCGGAAGAACAAATGCCATCAAGCGTTCCAGTGTTACGGTAATCCACGTGCACACCCGTGATGGCCTATAGGGACTGATGGAACTTAAGACGACCTGCACCTGTGACCGCATGCCTCTAATAACTTCATTGAGCACTGGGCCCATACAAGCATCGACGTTTCAACCATTTGTCACTTGTCTTGAATGGTACCAACATGCGTCCGATGGAATTGTATAAGCGTCGTGATCTAGTGGGTCCCGGATTAGGAAAAAGCTTACCCTTTAGTCAACCTGATCATTGGTTATGCGTGATGGGTGGAATGTATGGGAATGCTGAGCATGGCCTGAACCTCGAGGCCGGCAATGAGTAAGCCCTGGAGCACAGGTTAAAGCAATTCACCCTGTGCTGCAGGAAGGGGTGGAGCCTGGCTCCACCTCTCCTAGACCCATTTAAGAGCTGACTACCAGTGGGGAAGGATTTCTCTCTTTGGAAGATCCACTTCACTGGAGTTTCCTGAGCAAGGCCATGATATGGGTAAGTCTTCTGTTGATTCTCTTTGTCTTGTTGTGCCTAGCTCTCTTGCTTCTTTCATTATTATAACATCTTAATATTATTTAATTATATAATATTTCTTTATATATTTTTTTATTTATTATGCACACATCATAAAATTATGTGGGGTACTAGGAGTTTAATTGTTAATGCTCAAGTTCTGGGGACCTATCCGGAAGAGAAGAACTACATTCCCCAGGGGACTTTGCGGTCACAGAGAGGAGGTGTAACTCCTTGCATGGTCACCTGATGCACTCTTCTTCGTCGGCTCTCCTCCCGTCTCCCTGCTGCTCAACTGGACCACACATCTCTTTTCAGCATTGTGGTGAGGCCTATCCACCTCTCGGACATTCTCTCTCATTATATTTGATTTATTAACTTCAGTTTTGATTATATTGTATTATAGCGTGTTATCTTGTATTCTGATAATATATTAGTAAATTAGTCTGTTTCTTCTCATATCGTTGCTGTTCTTTTTAATTATTTTGGGGTCCCTGTTCCCTTTTTCTAGAGGCGTGGATTTTGCGAAATCCCTCTGCCCCACTAGTCACGGAACTGGGCCAAACCAGCCCGTAAACCATTCACATGGTCTTAGTCCTTTTCCCCTTCTAATGGTATAGTTCTTAATTTTATAGAGGAAACACTATACCAAGATGAAGCAGCTTGCCCAATCAGAAATATCATTTTATTTTTTGCTTGCCTGATAGTCTTGAAAGCTGTTTTTTGTCTTTCAATCCTTACACAGTGGAAGGATATACACTAATAGTTAGTAGCAGTAGCCATACTACAGCAGATGTCTGCTAATACTTTTTCCTGGGTTGTTAGTTATGTTTGTTTTAATTTATATTCAAGTATTCTGTTATCTTGGAAAGGGATTTAATAGTGGGACCCCTGTCCCTTATGGCTCCCTATTTGTCATTTATCTATGTAGCAGTCAGCCACAAGGAATGCAGAAGTCCAAGGGTTTCCCCCAGGTGTTTCTCCTTTGGGGTATTATGGGTCCCAGTGACCAGCCCATGCATTATCCATTGAAGATAATCCATCATAAGTACACTGCTGTCAGGCCTGCCTGGGTTCCTAAGTGTAACAACACGGGAAGTAAAACAATCACAGCAGAGTAGCAAGATCCCAGGCTGTACTGAGGGACAACTCACTGAAATGCAAAAGAAAACAAGGGCATAGCAATGAGGGAAAGAAGCTACTTACCTTCAGAAAGCCTTAGGTATACAGAAACCTCCAACAAGATACTTTTGCTTCCACTGTCAACCCTTAAATGAAAACCGGGAAGGGGTGGATCCTGGCTCCACCACTTCCAGTCACTCAGGTGCATTGCCCGAGTTCCTCTGGGTTGGCCCTGCCTTCCCACCAGGTGCTCAATCACTGTTTCAAGCTTTGATTTAGCATTTCCACTACACAGGGCCATAGAGATCCAATTGCTCATGGTCCCCTTAATTTGGAAGAGAGAAGGCCCTGAGTAGTTATATTTCAGTAGTTTGGGTAGGGTTATCCATTAGTAGTGTTTTTACATTCTAGCTGTTTAATTAAATTGCTTAGTAGTTCATTTTCATTCTTGAGATACTGTTCTGAGGTTTTTATATGACTTAAGGCCATCAACAGAGGTCAGGTCATGGTGGATGCCGTAGAGTTTTTCATTGTTGATCAAGATATCCTATCTTAGGGCCTCAAAAATATAAACCCTTGACAGCTATCGTTCACATTGAAAAGCTGGTGATCATCTCCCCATCCCTTAATCAGCCTCCTCTTTTCTACTATAGAAGCCAGCTTATGCAACAGAGAACCTAGGATTCTTAGGGCGCAGGACGCACCCAGGTTCTTTCTTTTCCAAGGCAACAATCTCTTTGGTGCACCCTTTAACAAGTTATCTCAGAATTTATACCACCTTTGGTAGATTCTCCTACTTGGATTACCTGGTGGAAAGACAAGTAATAGCAAATATAGCTGTTTTTATCCAGTTTCAGATCACCCAAGAAAGGTAGCAGTTACAGTCCAGTAATAAGGAATGAATAGCTTATCCTTTCCCAAGTATCAGAGCTCATCAAACATACCAAAGAACACAATCTTTAAGTAACGATGCTTCTTTTGGTGCTACCAGCCCTTAAATGAGGTTAGGGAGGTGTGGAGCTAGGGTCCACCCTTTCCAGTTGCACAGGTAAATTGCTTCTGCCTGTATTTCCAGGGTTGGCTACGTTGCTTTACTAGGTGCTCATTTACTTGTTTAGGCTGTGACCTAATAGTTCCCAAAGAATTTTTGTCCATTTATTGAGACTCTTATGAACACAGCATGCAGGCTCCTGTTCGTGACTGGTCAAAATGCACAGATAATGGTTGTGACTATGTTGAAAAGCAGTGTTTTGTAGCTGAGAATTTACTCTATCAAATAGTGTTATTGTGCTCTTTGTATCCATTGTAGTTTCCATGGAAATAAATAGGAGGCATTACTTTCAGAGCATTCTATGTAAATGCTTCTTCACTATTATTCTGTGCTATGATTATACAGAGCTTTACCTGTACAGAAGAAAAACAGAAAATCTTTCAGACTAAGACATTCTTTTTCCAAATAGCCCTTCACAACCCACAATTAAAATATTTCCAGTAAATCTGGAGGTGGTGATGAACATCAGCCTCCAGCATAGGACCCTTAAGCTTAACATCTGCGTTCTCCCTCGTGCTTGTCCAAAAGGGCTGTTTTTAAAAATCACTCCAGTTTGATATGTGCCCTGGCAGCACTTTTGGCATTGGGTGTTTTAGTTTAGTTCCTGTGACACAGCCTCTTAAATTCCACAGCGATTATCAGTAATGGTAACAGTAATTCCAGTAAGTGTCCCAGATTTGCCACAGCTGGGGCTGATGGAGACTGCTGCCTTCATGGCTTCATTATAAGTTGCCTTTTTAAGTCTGCCTCCTATGAGGTAGCATTTTGCAGTCATTTGTAAATCCTTCTCCCTACCATCCTTAAGTAAGATAAAAAAAATAAACTCAAAAAAAGTATTTTTTTCAAAGATCACTTTTTCACAAATCTCTAGCTGCTTTTCTTTCAGTGCAGGCCTGAGTGCAAACTCCAGTCTAGTTCTGTACACCAGCAGGGAAAAGAAGAAAAATTCAGGTGGAAGCCAGATGGGTGGGAAGTGGAGTGACAGCCATGCAGCAGAGGTTCAGCTGTGCTCATCGCTGCCAGGTGCGGTGAGACAAGGGAACTTCGGTTGCAGCAAAGCTGGGAGGGGGTAATGTAAAGCAACGCAGTGCCAGTGGAAGCAGTGCCAGCCAGGCAAGTGAGGAAGCGACAGTGGAGGAAAGGGAGAGGCTGTTATGTTTGGCGCCGGTGGAGGGAGTCATTCCTGCAGCTGCACTTCCGGTCGGCATTTTGTTCTGAGGGAGCGAGAAAGGCATACACACAGGATCCGATCCTATCTTATTTTATTCTATTCTATCCTATCCTTTCTCTTCCCTTCCCAACCCCCCCCCTCTCTCCTCTCGGTAACCGATCACCGTGCCAGGCGGTCCCTCTCGTACCAG